>VZRR01009412.1:724352-758622 GCA_013398015.1 Oreocharis arfaki
AGGAAGGAAGGAAGGAAGGAAGGAAGGAAGGAAGGAAGGAAGGAAGGAAGGAGCATTTACTTGTCCACAGCATCTGCTGTAATTGAATACTCCAAGTTTGCTATTTATAAAGAAGATTTTAATCATCTTGCTGTACTGATGTTACTAGAAAGACAGTCAGTGAAGATTTATACAGGAATATAAAGCCTGCCAAGAAGAGGTGGCTTAAGATTTTGCAGAGACCTCTGTCAAGCAAGATACGTAGAAATCCTGATGTCAAACAAGATATGCAGAAATTCTGATGCAATCTTGATCATTTTAAGAACGCATTGAAAGGTAAAATTGTGAAGCATTCTTTGTCTCCATAAAATCCATGAAAAATAAGTGGTTTCTCAAAAAGCAAGAACAGATGGAAACTAGTGGACTCAAAGTCTTTGGAATAAGCAAACAAATTTCCAGAATGTTCTAGAAATCCTAATTTAAATTTGTATGTGCAAACACAGGGTTGTAGTTTTTTTTATTTGAGGCATCACTGCAACCTCTTAAATCAGCCAACTGCATTTACACATTCATTGTAGCATAAGAGAAGGGAAATAAAGCTGGTCAAGAAGGGAAGGGATTAGAATGTCCCCCTTTACAAACGCTGATACTCTACTAATGGGAACAACTGGGCCATCACAGCCCATCAGTATTACTGATAATGCCAGCAACTAGGTGGGGTGCAAATAATGGCAGAAAAATACCATAAAAAGAAAAAAAAAAAGTTCTCTCTTTTCTAGCAGTGGTGTCCCAAATCTGAGTCAGCACACAACAAGCAGTCATAGCAAGACTGGCATGGTCCCTGCCACAATTAAAACCTTCAGTCTAAAACCTTACAGCCAGACATGCTGGTCCTCAGTAAACTCATTCAAATTTTAAGCAAGGAAGGAAGAGGGAATGTGCCTTGATTCCCTTTTCAGTGCCTGTAAGTAAAACCAGCTATTTTACTAAGACATGCTAAAGACCATTCATTAGTTGCAGACACAGCCTCTCCAGTCCATGGTCTCAAAATGAGAGAGACAATTGTGACCTCTTTTATTGTCCTAAGGCTGTAAATTGGGAGAAGGGGAGCTCTTTGTTATTATTCCCACTGTAATCACCTGTTTATATTATTGTTGGCCTTTTTTTTAAATTAAAAAAAAAAACAACACAAAAAACCAAGTGGCTGAATAGAAATTAATGAAAATATAATTAGAATGTGACTATCTCTGTAGATTTAGCCTCCACTTTTCATGACCAGAGAGCAATAACACAGCAGGCCCAAAAAACCCCCACAGCTCTCCTCAATGGCTCATCCTTGATCAAGTCACTCCTTTTGCTGTTCGTTGCTCAAAAGGTTTTTTTCCCTACTATAATGGGAGTTGTTTGGACAGAGTTGAAACTAGCAAGCTGTTTGAAACAACACATATGCACAGTTATCTGAATTCCAAATAGTTGAACTATTTGATTATGTTTGTGTCCTGTTTTAGTAAGAATTTATGAATATTAGAAAAAATAAAGCTTTTATTTTTTAAATTAATGTCTGGCTGCTCTTTGCATAGGAAATACCTCTTGCACCATTAATCATTTGACCACCTCAGGCTGAGGCAAATAAATCTATTTAGTCTGTTCTATAACAAATGAAATTTGGAAGTTTAAGTCAAACCCCTGTCAATGAACAAATATTACTCTGTTTGAAAATAAATGCAGTACAAAATACATCTACTGAAAGGCTAATCAAATCCTGGCCCCGAAATTCTAGTTCTTTCATAGCTTCACTTAGTGCAGACTGGTGATACTGGACTTCAGTATTTCTAGTCCACTGCTTCATTTCTTGAGTTTCACTGCAAATATCTCAGTTTTTACAAAAGTAGAGCTGCTGCTGATACAGAAAAAACATTCATTTTACAGACTGTTCTATAAATATCACCTTGAAATTAACTTAGGACAGTACCAAAACATGGTCATTGCATTTCTATTGAGAATACTGAAAAACATAGTCTCTAAGCACTAGAATTTAACAAAAAAATGACCAACAAATAAGCAGCTATGGGAAACTGGACACAGCAATCCAGGTTCATTTCCAGGTAATTCGTGTGAAGAAATTTCATCACAAAAACATATACTTCTGTAGCTTCTAGGACAAACCAAACCTATTTAAACCAGAGCAATGGCCATGAATCAAAAATACAGATCCCCAAACCCTCAGACTGCTGAAGCAATGAAGATCTTGCACTTTGGGCTTTGCACAGTCAGTGGACAGTGTCCCTCCACTTATTACTGATTACTGTTTCTTCTGCCCTGTTTCAATGTCCAAGTATTCCTTCCTCACTTACTTGTACTTTTAATATTCTGTAATTTATGCTCATACACCATATCCTAGAACTATATTGCCTGAACAGGGAAAAAAGGGGAGGGCAAGCTCTAAAGATACTGGGATTACAAAAGCTGGAAGAAACAGACAAAATATATCTCAGTATATTTAATATATTTAACAGATTACTTGTCTTAAAAAAGAACCCCAGGTTTTGGGGATGAGGGTTTTCCTCAGCAATATTGAGCATGAGCATAGTGCTTTGAGCATGTCAAGATTAAGAGTGACAGCTGTAAATGACCTAAAGCACTCTGGAGTCAACACACAGGTTTGAATTTATTCAGTGTGACCTGGATCAAGTCTTTACTGAAGACATGGCAGATGATAAAATGCAGAAAACAGACCAGGCCTTCTTGCCACAGCCATGAAGTGAAAGTTTCTTGCCAGCATTCACTACTTACCAAGACAGTTGTGGCCATCATGGGCTAACATGAACCCATCATAGCACGTGCACCTGTAGTTGCCTGGAATGTTGATACACTCGTGGACACAACCCCCATTGTAGAAGTCATTTTCACATTCATCGATATCTAAAACACAAGAGGAGGAAAAAGAAGCTTTTGTAAAAAGAGAATTCTAACAATACAGAAGAATTTCTCAAACTGAGCATGTTTACAGAATACATGCACATCCCTAATCTTTCTTTTAGGCTCATATTGCCTACTTCATCCAACATATGGTCAGGGACTGAATAAATCAGGGTTATATTTGAAGAGCAGCAAGCCAATGTATAGAACACTCCTTCACAAAATAACTGGGGTATCGTCACAGTAAACAATGATATGTTGTCAAAAATTAAAAAAGAACACTTGATTTTGGTACACTTTTTATATTTAAACTGTAGTTTATATTATCTGACTTCAAAATAATCACACAGAGAAGGAGTGAAACCTTTGACCTGTAACAACTATGTGAAGCATGCTATTAATATGGCATGAGAGAAAAGTATGCCTTTTATAACAAATAAACTGTAATTTTCTGTATTAATCCATGTGCAACAAGAACCACAGAAAGTCCAGTATTTTATTCTCAGAAGATATGACAGAGTTGTTTGGGGTTTTTCACTCTGGTCTGTATCTGAAAGAGGAGCATAAAAGATGAGAGATGGATTCTGCTTCAACTACAAACAACCCTGTCATGATCTTCCCTCCCTCACACAAATAAATAACTTCTTCACTCGTTATAGAAAATGCAAACTTTCTTCTTTTTACAGACTGTATTTTGGCTTATACATGGAACACCAGTATCACAGTCACTCTTGTGAATAATTCAGTGGTGCACATCAACCAACTAAAAATACATAAACAATTAAAGATAACCTCATGGCTTGATAAGTATCAGGTCTAAATTTGTGGTGTGCTAGACCAAAAACCACAGCTACTCTCCCTAAGTTAGGCAGCACATGATAAACAGATAAACCTTTTAGAAAACCTCCTGTTGGTGTATCAGAGCTATCCCAGCATCACCTTTCATATGTGCCTTCCATTGCAGGGGTGATTGACATAGTTCTGAATTAGGTTCTCGTTCACACAGACTTGCCCTTTTTTTTTCTTCCCTGCTTTTAAAAGAATTCCATGAAAAGCTTTTGCTGCCTGGTATCATACTTGTATGCAATCCCAAGAGAGCAAGGTGGTTTGGGGAAAAACAGACTCCTCTGAAGAGCCAGCTCAGACTCTGCCACTCAGTGCTTCAGCACTTCTGGCCCTTGCATTGAGGGTGGCTGGGTTTGCCCCTCCTCACACAGTCTGTGAGAGCAGGGACAGGCTTCTCCCAAGTTCTGTTGCAAGCCTTCCTCCTCACGTTGGCCTCTCCCAAAAAACTACCTTAAACTCAGAATTCTCCAAGTCTCCATCTACCTGCCTCCAACAGCTCTGAAATCCCCCTTCTACAATCTTCTCAGCAGCTTAAAAAGGAAATTTCAGATTTGGCTTTAGCTGCAAAACCAATTGGCTATTCCACAACTCAGCATCTGGCACCACAGCAGTACCAGAAATAAGAAGCTGGAGAAAGGATCTTCCAAACAAAAACACAACCTGCTGCTTAAAGGTAAATTTCCTACTCCTTAAAGCACTGCTCTTTTTCAGAAGGTTCTCATCCTTTCCTAACAATTTCCATCCATTCGTTGTGCAAGTGCCCAGCCAGCACAGCCTGTGGTTGTGCTCTACCTTCCGAGTCCAGTGTGACAGCAAAAAGAGACAAATCTGTGATTTTTCTTGAAAACAAGAACCAGCAAGTCAAGTGCTCATTCCAAACACCCTGCAATGCAGTCTCTGAGAAGCTGCTCTCACCAGGCCACAGTCCCATGTGCCTGGGAGCATATTCCCAAAATGTTACACTCTGGTTTCCACTCAGCAGATATTTGCAGCTTCCATAACCATTCATGAATATTTCCAGAAACTTCCTATCATTCTCTACAGGCTACAGGGACAAAAATAGAGCTCTACAGTAATGCCATGTTTTAACAGGCCACGTCAATACTCAGAAAGCATCTAACATGATTTTGATGTCAGGCGTGCCAGGTGTTCCCCTCAGGACACTCAGAAAAAATGGCATCTTCATTTTAAGGTTTGTTCTCAACTTTTATCCAGAAATGAGTCTTTTAAGAAGAGGGAATTCGTAAGAAGCTGCTATCACCTGTTATGTTCCTCAGCATCAGGCTGCCAAGGGTTGATCAATCAATTCCCTTTTTTTTCAAACAATGAATCAAACAGGCCTGTTTGTTTAAATAAGCAGTGGGAGAGCCGTCAAAATGGATGAAAAATTAAAAATCAAAGAAATGTGAAGATGAATGCCCTTTATATAATACTTATTTCTAAAAAGCTGTACTGTGATTAGCAAGACAAAGTGATGATGCAATATAAATACTCAAGTTACGGAACGGGCAATGCAACAGATACAGAAACCACAAAAATAGCAAAAGAAACAGATTCTTTTCACCTTGTTCTCTCAGGAGTTCAAGTCACAACTAATACAGCAAAAGGATTAGAAAATTGTTTCTCCCTTTTGCACCCAAATAGCTGTGCAAAACTGGAAGTGGAACCAAACATTTTAACTCCTTTTCAGAGCCATGTTGTGGGTTTTTTGGTGTTTCTTCCCCTCCAAAACCCACACTACTACTTAAAAACTTCACCTGGCAGGCTGATTACAATTTCTATCTGCAGTATTGCTAGTAAAAGACAAGGGGCTAAGACTGGTGAATTTAACACTTCCAAAAAAAAAAAACAAAACCAACCCACAAAAACACACCAAAAAAACCCCAGCCCCTCACTCCTCCCCAAAAACTCAAAACCAAAAAAAAAACTAACAAAGTCCAAATGTTGAACCTTTTTGAAGCTCCAGCTGCCAAAAGAAATGCAAACAATGTGACCACCACTCCATCTTCTCTTCCCTTATACCTGGAGGAAGGCATTCTTTAAAGAATGCCTCACTGTGGAACAACTATAATTTATGGACAGAATTTTACATCTGACATGCCAGAATTCTGCTTCCTTAGTAAGTTTCATATAGACTAAAAGTAATAAGAGTACAGTCAATCACATAAAACCTGCAGGCTTGCTCTTCATCTTCTCTATTGTAAACCTCAAAATTTGCAGGGGCCATCTGTGTTCATTTCCTTTTCGTTAGGTCATATCCTAGTATTTTTTTCCTGTAATTGATAGAATTGGGTGTTAATCAAAATCTCAACTCTATAAACACCTCTGAGAAATTAAGCTTTCCTTGCTAATTTTGTAGCTTCAACTATCCTTAACATTTTTAGCATTTGGTCACTTAATATTGTCTTTCATCATGAAGGCATTGCCATAACAAAAATAAAAACCAAAACAAAGAGGAAAAAGATAAATGTAGGTATCCAACCATGAAATTGTAATGGATATAGGTGCATCTACTGATGAATTTGCAAGGTTTCTCAAAGGGAAACCTAAAGTTTTATCTACACTGGCAAAATACTTATAAAGTTTTCAATTCCTTGAATTCCGGCTGTTCAGACAAGGAACTCTTGGGGTGTTCAGTGAAGAAATCACCTTAAAACAGTATTTGCAGTATTTCTGCTGCAAGAGAAATTAATTTCATGTGCTACTACAATGGCAGGAATCACGGGAGTCTCAGACAAGAATTAAATGCACCAAAATGATTAAGAAGGTGTAGGGCCATTTGCAGTAGTGACACAGTCTGCCAAGAACCTGTTTGAGCTTAGTGTATTCAAAAGAGACAGCAACTCCCTATCCCAGGGATGGATGTAAGCAACCACATCCTCAGATGCTGGCAAAATTATTTTCGTCATCTCTTTCTGGAACTGGTTCAGAAAAACCTCAAAAATCCACTGCTTGTTTCAAGAGTTTTAAAGTAAAAAAATGATCAGGAAAAAAGAGATAAAAAGACAGTTGCCTACTTGGGTGTACTAGTAACTGTACTGATTCAGCTATTTACCAAGGTGAAAGAGGCTTGGAAACCCCATCATAATTCTCTCTGGAAAGCAGAGGTGAATCTTTTTGTTACAGTCTGCAAATAACTCTTTGAGCACAGCCCTAGGGAACACAGCCATGCTCTGCTACTGCCCTCCTCAAGGAGCAGCGCTGTTACTTAAAGAACACCCACTCCACGAGACCGCAGTTATTGTGCAATGCAAGCACCCAAAAACTCTAAAAAAAACCCCCTAGACATGAATCTGAGAAAATCTGAGGATGTGTTACCATGAGGACGTGCTGTGATTTACAGTCCTCGTACTTCAGGTATAGGAAGAGAATCTGAATTTGTCTTCTTGAAGTGACCTTATTCTTTTTAGTCTGATGGGACCTGTATTTCTCCTGTACATAATGGGGTTGATTCTTCTTTCATTATCAGAGGTGAAACTGACCCTCCCCCAGTATTTGTTTAATTTGTGTATTCTGCCACAAAGAGATGGAACTCTCAGAAGCCTCTCAAGGCCACCCTGCAGAGAAGCAGCTCTTCCAGAAGCACATACAACTATGAAATGTTCAAAATAAAACAAGAATCAAACTCTTCTGCTTCCCATATCACAGTATTTCAGCTTTCTGTTTCAGCAGAGAATAGAAAACACATCAGCATGCAATAACTAATGTCCACAAGACAAACCAAACTGTAAAACAGTGAGGAAGTTGCAAAATGGCTGGTTCCCACTTTGTCTACACATTTTCAACAGTGTCATGAAATTTACTGTGTGTTAATCATCTTTTCCAAGGGGTAACCAGCTTTTCTAGATGGTGGCACAGAATTTCTACCAAGAAAGTAAAAAGTCTACCTCCAGAAAAACTCATCCCCACTCTTCATTGCACCAGTTGCAATTAATTAAGTTCCTGAATGCCCAAAAATCACTATAACACATGCAACAAACTTTGTCAGCACAGCTATAGATCATTATGGGCACAGCTACTGCAATCAAAGCAAATGTCTGCATGGAGCTGATGAATTTTGGATGAGAGTCACAGAAACTGTCACAAGAAGCCTTATGGCTATTAACATGCAAAAGGAAGAATGACTGAGGCCTGGAAGTCAATGAGCCAAATTCAACGTTTAGCATTGAATTCTACAGATTTCTATAGAAAATGGGAAAGTGTGCATTGACACAATTTGTGTCTTGGCATCTGTCAAGGCTACTGATCCCAACACGCACAATCTGACAGAAGATGTTCAAAACAGGCGCAGGACTGAATAAAATCTGCGTCCATTTTAAAGTATTTCTTGACTAGCAATATAAGGGCAAGATCTGGAGCTAATTTAGTAAACAAAAACTTCAGTTGTTTTGAAAGGAGTAATTTATGTGCTTGGACATTTGAAAATAAATAGCTAAAGAAAGCTGTCTGCCCACATCAACTTCTGATTTAGAGAACCACAAAAAAAGTGATCGTGCAGGTCTATTATGCAGATGTGGAATATCTCATAAAGAAGCTGGATCCATTAAATAGATAGAAAAAGAAATATTAAAATCTTTGTAAATACATATTGATAGATAAAGCCACGTATTTCTTCAGTATCGAAAGAAAAAAATATTTTGATATTCATCTCTACCTAATTGCTTTAAATAAAATACTGCCAAAAAGGCACTATGAAGACAGTAAATAACATTGTCCTTACAAACTTGACAGGAAAGAAACTGTGTTTTACCTTTTTGCTTGAAGAGAGGTTGCTGCTAGCCCCTGCTAGAGGGCAAAGCATACCAGAAGCAAAATCCTCTTTTATAAGTTTTCTTCTGCTAAAAAACATCATCCTACAGTTCTGCGACAGCAGCATCTTGCCTGCTTATCCACAACTATTATACAACAAAGAACACAGCAAGACACTGGAGCCCATGTTTCCATGTTGTAATATTTTTCACTTTTATGGCTTCCCTCCTAAAAGCTTTCCAAAAAAATGTTACTGATTCTTTATCGAGTTTTGGTCACTGTTTCTCCTAGGGCTAATGCACTATCCTCATTTCCACAGAAAAATACAGGAAAAAAAGGCCCATCCCTAGGTTCTAAATCCTGCACTAAGGATTTAGAGAACAGATTTACAGTGCAGAACTCTCTTCCTCATTGCATTGCTTTATGCAAGCTTGATTTCAGATGCTTGTGAAAGACAGTGACACATCCAAAGGTGTTGCCTTTGTAACATTCAAAGGTGAAACAGCCCGAGATGAAATCCTAATCCTACAAAAGTCACAAGGCTTTGTTGCCACTGGCTTAGTGAAGCCAGGAAGACATATTTTCTGGGATTCACAGTAGAGAGACATGTGAGACAGGATCAGCACTGAAATTTTTTGTTCCCATTTCCAAGTCAGAACAAACAGCAGCATAGCACTGACACCGCTTACTTTAAAGGAAACATGCAGTAGTGAAGTTACATGCACACTGACAAGTAATACAAACAAGTTCAAGTCCTGGATCACAATCAGATCAGCATCTTATTCTTCTTAATGACTGGGTTTGAGACTGTAAAAGCCATGAATATAAGTAAAAATTACATGGGAATATTTATATACTTATATTTATTCTTTGGCAGAGTCTACATTTAACATACTTCCAGCAGATACACATCACACACTGGACAACCTGAACCTAAGGCATTTGTATTTCCCATATCAAGCTGCACTTTCCCTAAGAAAGGAACCAGTTCCAGACCTAAAGGCCAGGACAAAAGCTCAAACATAGGTTAAAGACCATGCTGGTAAATTGCAGGTGAAATTTGCCAGAAGTTCAGCTCTCTGGGAAACACTCAACCCAAGCAATGGTACTAAACATGTATCTTACAAAGGTTCTAAACAGGTTCTTAAAAAGAGTTTAGCACCAACGCATTTATGCACATCTGAAGTCTGCTCAGCTCTACTCTTAAAATTTGCAAAACCTGACCCATGTATGAAGAATTCAGTGGGAAAATGTTATCAATTTCACTCAACCTGACCTGATGAAATACCACTGCCATCTGTGTTTTGTGGTACCAGAATTCAGCATCTACTCCAAGTCCAAATTTTACGAAGAAACTATTGACATACCAAGACTCATTCAATATTTCTACTCCAAAAAACCCTTCACCTTCAGAGAAAAGTCCATTTTTTAATATCTCCTTCCACGAAAAGCTTGTTAAATCACTTTTTCTATAAAACAAATTATTTGTTACATCTGGTCCTTCCTGCGATACTTTATTTTTTTGAGTCATAAATGTTAACATCTTTATTCTTTAGATGCTGTGACCTTGTAAATGTTACAATCTAATGAATCAGAGGAACACAGAGTGCAGCTTTTACAGCTTTCAAGTTGCCATGATGTTTTCAAGACGCTTGTGCCAAAGAAAACTGTAAAATTTGATAGCCATTAGGACTTCTCTAAGAGGCAAGGTCAAGGGTGGGCAGGCTGGGAACAGGGCAAATTCAGAAAGAGCAGCCGGATGTTTCTCAGTGGAGAAGGAAAAAGAACAGGTACAATACGTTGTTTAACATGAGGTTTTTTCAGTGTAAACCCCTCAAGAGCCTTTCCACTAAGGGTACTGCCTCTCCCACGTTTTTCCCATTAGTGTGTCCACAGAGGGAAAAAAAAAATCAATTTTACAACTTCCTTCAAAAATGTCATTAATTTCCCAGTATTAAACCAGCAATAAAATGAAAAGGCCATGCCAACTTAGTGGACATGTTTTGGATACAATCTCTGGTATTGTTGTGCTGTTTTTCTGGAAGCCATTTCATCCAGTTTCCAGAAAAGATCAAGTACTCTGCAGCAGTTTTGTTTCCTTTCCTTCTGTGATGGCTAAACACAAAGTTCATCATGCTTTATATCTTGTTAAAGTAGTTGCCTGAAAGAAGGGGGAGGTGGGGGGGGGGAATGGAATACAAACCAAACTAGGTAGAGGTATGTCCAGCTGGTTAAACAACACACATATTTTTAAAGTGTGAACAGTTTCCTGTTTAGAACTATTTTGCCTAAAAGCATTTAGGATACATCTGAAAGACAGATGAGACGTCATCACATTTAGCACTACCTGTAGATACGACTTTTTAATTTTCTAGAATTTTTTTGATTTCATATTATTCTAATGTAGTTTCATAATTTTTTCCCTAACCACAATTCTTAACTTATAAAGAAAGTGCACAGAGAGTTATTAATGATCTTTATTTTGTCATGTGTCTTAAATTTTTTCCTCTTATTATACTGTGTACAGCAAGCATGAACCAAATTTTCAAGTCATGCAGAGTAAGGACAGCCTCACAGGAGTCACCCTCACTGGTTGGGGAAAAGCACACAAGCTTTCAGACACACAAATCCTTCTCCAAGGAGGCGATGAAGGAACCAAACTGAGTTTATCAGCTGTAGAAAATGTAGGTGTGTTTAACACTTGCTACTTTCCAAGTTTTAGTTAATGATCTTCAAATATTGTGCATCACAGAAAGAGAATTAAGGAGTCACATCTAAAGACACCAGAGACTGGACAGTATCAAGCACCCACTGCTGTAAGGTGACTTCAGCTGACTCAGCTCGCACCCTGGTAAATGAAACAAGGTAATAAATGATGAAAATCCAGAATTTCTGCAGTAGCTGCATGGTTATATCTCACATTTTTGGTGAGTAACCATCCCATTCTTCATTCATCAATAAGAAATATGGTGTCTGGTGACTCCTTTCCTTACTTTCCTAAATTCATCTTCCTTTCCTCCATTTCCTGTCACTGTTCTCTTTCCTGTGCATTTCCCTCCTTTTTAAAACTCTTAATTCAAAGAGTGGAAAGAACATTTTTAATGGCTGGACACTGGTATGCCAATCAAACTGACAACAGACACAAGAATCTACCCCTTTGATTCCTTCTCTGAGGATGTCTGATGTTCAAGGCAAGTATTTCTCCTTCAGTGCACACGTACTTTGCTGATGGAAAGTTATCACTGAAATACAGTGAAGTAAGAAATACGTAAAAATATTGAAAAAAAGGTAACATATAAACTGAAATCTGAGATTCTGCATGCATTTGGTGTCATTTGCCAGTCACCTAAATATTCTATATGGTGGCATACATATCACTCCAGCAGCAGGAATGGGGAGGAGATCAAATAAATGATATGGAACTCTCTTCATTTTAGGACCTTACTGAGTTTCTGGCTGTTTAATTGGCAGGTCTTCCTAATGCATTAACATTGGGGTTGTACAGAGCCTTTTACCTACAGTACCTTTTGGGTGCCTGAAACCTTTGGAGAGCTAGAATCATTTCTGGAAAAAAGTAATTAGGCAGAGTTCTTTCCCTAGGGAACAATGTATTTTCTATTCCTGTATCTGAGTATCCCTGTGTGACATTTGCCATCTCAACTAGCACAATGGAAACTTATGTGGGACCATTCCAGCTTCATTTATGGAAATAAGAGATTTTTTTCCCCAGATAAACCCAAAATTATTGTTATCCTGCATTCAGCATCTTGAACCCTTGATTAGAGTTTGTAGCAGCTTGACATTTGCCTTAATTGATATTTAAACAGATTGGCTGCAAGTTCTTTGAACTCAAGTGAGATACCCAAATAAAGATGGATACCTGCAGAGCACGTCACAGTTTTAGAGCCTGTCTTTATTTAGTAGCTGCCATGCCCGACAAGCTCAAGCAGAGAGGTTTCCTGTTCACAAGCTGCTATGAATGTGAAACATGACATTTGACAGCATTTTTCTCAGCACTTCTAAATCACAGCCATTTCCCACCACAATCCCCTCTTTTAATATAATGGGAAATGTTTGATTCCACACTGAATCTTCGAAGTTCTTGGAGATCTAATGGGAGAGTATTTCTGTGTGCCTTACTGATGCTGCTGGTGTGCATGCATCCTAATGACAGTTGTTCCTAGATCTTTAAATTCAAATATGCACCTATAAATTTCGAGAAGAATGTTTCAAGTAGTGAAATTAGCTCATTGATACAGATATACTTCACCTACTTTTTTCCCAGACTCTGCAGGCATCTCATTCTCACACTGTGTATCTCTAATCTTCCTTTGCATTTCATTTTTAAATGTCTGTCCATTGACAAAGGGGAAAATCCCAACCTTCAATTCTGAAGTAAATTTCTTAATAACCTATCAGTGAACGAATCTTATCTTATGTGGCCCTTTCTGTGGGGGAGCAGACAGTGCCTTCTTGCCCATTTCAGAATGAGTCAGAGGCAGACTATGCACTGTCAAATGGAAGATTTCTTGGTATCATAGAGCACGTGCTTCCTTAGTCCCTGGCACACTGACACTGCTTCCATTACAGGCTGAAAAAGCCAAGACCAAAACCAGCAGGAGAGGCTATACAGCAGTGGTTTTCAACCTGCCTGGATATAAGGAACTAGTGTGTTTTCCAGAAGAAGAAGAAACACTTGTACAGCAAATTTATATCTTCTGACAGCAGGCTTTTTCAAACTATTTTTCTCACCTGTACTTCAGCAGTAGCCCTTGGGCTATTGCATAATGATGGCTAAGAACAACTCTGCTGTGCTGGTTAACCACTTGGGGAATATGATGTAATTTATATCATGCGAGATTTGTAAAATACAGAGCTTCCTGTCATCCTATACTACTTGGTCAAACTTCCTACCCTGTATGAGACACATACAAGATATTAATTTTGCCAGCCTACAAAGACTGGCAGGACAGTCCCACACAAGTGTTCTGTCTACGATCAGAGCAGCTCTGCACTACACTGCTGGTGTGCCCTGCAATGAGAGAATCACCTGTTCAGGGCTGCCTTGCACGTCAACATTTACTGAAGTCGTGTGGCCACTTCTCAACATGATCCACAGGGAAACCATGAATTTGTCCTCCCTGCCAGAGCCAATACTTATGAAGCCCCAGAAACCAACTCTGCCTCCTATTTTGCCACCTGTTCCCTGAATACAGACAAATTCATACCACTCCCCAACAACATCCTTTATGAACTGGAGGCCTCTCAGCATTTTGGTTTGCAGAGAACAGTAAAGAGCAGCCTACAAGAAGTGCCACTCTTAAGTCCTTCACAAGGATAAAGGCTGTAACTCCTCACCTAGCTGACTGGGTGGTAACTTGGGTCATCAAAACACAGATCCTCCTTTGGTTTAGAATCACTATGTTTGGCCCTGCTGTAGAGAGTTTT
This sequence comes from Oreocharis arfaki, assembly GCA_013398015.1. Lineage (NCBI taxonomy): Eukaryota > Metazoa > Chordata > Aves > Passeriformes > Paramythiidae > Oreocharis > Oreocharis arfaki. Next base: position 738,294 of record VZRR01009412.1, read on the forward strand.
TCTAACTACAGAAGTTTTTATCCAGTCTAGGAGGGTTTACATAATGGTACAACAGCTGTAACACACATGGAATGCACTGAAAAATCAGAGTATTGGTCATTCATTAAAACTCAATGCAACAGAAGTCCCTCACACTCAGGGTTATCAAGACTCCAGAGTACCTCTGGCAAGAGTATTCTAGTAATACCAGCATGTTGCCTGATTTCCAACATTAATCGTTTCACATTACACTTTTTAAATCCAGGAGATAGTACTGAGGATTTCTTACCTTCCTTCTCTTTTCTATGGTGTTAAGAAGACTTACTGTAAGTCTTCTTTAAAAATATTTCAGTGCTCCAGCCTAGATACAGATGCATCATTTGTATTTAGTTTATGTTTTCTGGAGAGTGGTGTTAATTTTGCTCATGAGCCCCTTGCAGGGCTGTGGGTGTTTTCAGGAAACAAACATTAGTTTTCAGGAAACAAACATTAGTAAAATTAGTTGAGATGACCCTGCATTAAGCCATTTACATGGCTCATTTACAAGCTTGATACATTCGCTTCACAAAGATCTGAGAAGACTAAACTGAATGGAAATAATCAAATATTTACAACACCTTTTTTTAATGTGAGATAGTCTTGCAAGAAAGCTTAAACTCATTTTTGTCCACCACCCTTCAGCTCTGTGCACTGTCTAGAAGGTACAAAAGTTACCAGGCTACAAATTTTGTTACTAAGCAAGAGTTTAACATGATCAAGTCACATTTTGTTCCTGTAATGAAAATTCAAGCTTGTTACAAATTTGTGCTTCAGCATTTCACTTTCAGTAAGTTAAACCTTACAAAACCTATAATAATAATGATTATTCCCTAAATGTGAGCACACACAAGCACTGTCTGAAACAGTTCACAGCTCTAAAAGCTGTCTCCATCAGAACTGTACAATCATGAAATGTGGAGCTATTTTCATCAAGATGCCAAAACAGTTGGCAATTTTGCTGCACAACTCAGAATTCTGGCACAGCCTCTCTCAGCTTCTTAACAACAATTCTGTCTCCACAGTGTGTAAAGTACCTGCCATGCAGTTTTGCTTGGATGTACAGACTGAATGTTTTCCATTTTTTTGAAAGCATGGCCCTGGCCAGTATCAACAAGAAGCCCTAGATGTTGTTGTAGTAGATGAATGCAAAAGGGTTTTATTTTCAAACAAATACCACATTGATGTAATTTTTGGATTCCAGCTATTTTATTCCTGAAACAGAGAACCCAATCCTACTGATACATGCTGGCAGTTCGAAAACTTTATTCACAAAGAGAGTTCATCAGTTATGATGTAGGCTCTCCTTGGTCTTTTAAAAGGACATGCAGAAATTAGTCTTGTGAGCCAGAGCTCTATTTATCACCAGAGACAAGTAATCACAGAGAAAATCAATTAAACAGTGGTAAGCAGCCTTTGATTTCTGACCTGTGGATGTGCAGCCATTGTCCAGCAGGGACATAAATGTACAGATAAGGAATAGTAGCAGGTAACCCACTGGCTTTTCCATCATCACTACCTTTTCCATACTCTCAAAACATTTCCTGGACTCTTTGACAACTAGAGAAGTAAGCAATAGCAGGAACAGGAATTAGTGAAGTTGCACACTCATCTTTGCTGAACATGAGGTAAGTGAGGGTTAGATGAGGCCAGGGCAAGCTGTACAAACACCGATTTCGTAGTGAGGAAAGTCCAGGAAAAGTGGTAAGGATGACATTTAACATTCAAATCCAAAAAATACCATTGCTGACCTGTGAATCATCAAATATTTTCATTTATGAGCTGTGCTCACATCTGATGTTTGGACAAGAAATGGAGATAGGGCAAATATATGCAATTTGAGCTTTGCCATGAAATCAGACATTTCTGCTCCAGTGTTCAAATATCCTGTACTAGAAAGCACCCACAGCTTCCACTAACACCACTAAATGAAAAAAGAATGAAACTGCAGATATGGAAATAGTGACACGGACACTCGCTGTAAATTGAAGAGTGCACATATTCATAGCCTGGAAACTTTCCTTTGGGAATTTTAAGCAATTATATTTGTTCATGATGTTGGGGAGAATGCTAGGGAGAGAAAACAAAAAAATGCCTACAACTTCTGTGCAGTATTTGAATAATAATCTGCTTTGGACAGGATGCACCACAGAAAGCCAAGCTGTTCAACTGTACTGACCTCCTCCCCAACAGCAGAGGGATAAAAGTGGCTAAGGTTATATAAATAGTTGTTTAGTCCTGTGGACTTATTCCCAATACCCTCATGTAAATGATTTCTTATGAGATGCCTTTGACAACAACAATATTTTATTACAGACATAAGCCAAATGCAGCAATGTCTTGCCCAAAGACTTGATTAACAACCCAATAAACAGTTTGGGTTCCTTTTATCATAGAAATGGACAGTACATCCAACATAAAACTAGAGATTTGGGATGTCACTTCTTGAAATGTTCTTCATGAATTCCACACGCTTCTTCCTTCTTCCCATCTTTCTAGAGAATCCCTGTTTCAGGACTGTCTCTGGTGTATATCCATAGTGTTCCTAAGATAAGATACGTGTCCAGGAGAGAACACATTACAACATCCTTGGTTATCCACTGAAAACTGGGCAGCAAGGCTGGACTAGTTAACTCACCCATAAATAATATAGGACTTCAGCCTCAATAAAAGACTCAAAAACGAAATAATAGGGTTATGGGTGTTTATCCACAGCTCCTGATTTAACAGTGTAGCCACCTGAAGTTAGGTCAAACATCCAGGTCAAGCTTTTCGAAGTACCTATCAATTTTTCACAACTGACTTGAGACTCTCCTTAATGAAGTCTCATTTTCAGAAAAGTGTGAAGGCCCATCCTTCTGAAGATGCTGTTAGTTGCCAAGACAAAAAAAGGGTTTGTAAGGTTTGCTCACATAGAGAAACACAATGTGAGGTTCCTGGTAAACCCCAGTAGATGGGAGGCTGCAAAGAGACGGGTGTACACAATTACCTGTCCCTGCACAATTCTTTCCCAGTATTCTGAGCATGGCTAATCACCTGTCTACCACTGTGAGTCCTGCAGAACACCTGGAGATGCAAACATACGTATTTTCTATCCCCATTCTGAAGATGTCATTAAACACAGTGATTTGAATGATACTTCTGGCTCAGGAGGTCGTTAAATCTCAAGCTGCATTTTTCCATTTCACGTGGTTTTTTAATACCTGCTGTAAGCATCCACTGTTGGTTAGCCACTGTCAGAGACTGCACATCAGGCTAGACAGATCTTCACTCAAACTTGGTCTGGCCAGCTTACACACTTTTGATATTAGAAGATAAATACACACAGGTAGGAAGCATGGGGAGGGACCAGATTCTTTGCACCCACTGTAAAGAGTCCTGATTTTGCCTTCCTGTCCTGGGTATAATTTAAAAATCTTTGTATATTCCATCAGCACAGAACATAAAACTAACTGGACAACAACGAGAAATTCTAAAAAATGCTTCAAGAGATTTCCAAAGATCTGATAACTAGGCAAACAAAACTGACATTCAAGAAGGTCTGTCCATCTTCATAACTGGCATGAGCGACTTTTTACAGAATTTTCTCCCAAGTGCACATAAAGGTCTAGTAGACATAGCACATAAAGGACTTTTAATTTGTGTTTAGCTCGTGCAAGTAGGTAATTCAGCCACTGAATTAAAAGCATTGCAAATTAAATAAAGGTATGATCACACAGCCTAGCAGTGCTTCCTGAGCAGGATGCACTAAGAAAAAAAAAAAAATTAAAGAACTAAAAATATAAAACTGAAACTGGGAGGCTGAATTTCATAATGCTCCAATGATAATATGGCAGCTTAAAAATCCCATGTCCTGGTTAAATTCGAAGCACAAGTACAGAATATTCTTCATTAATTTCAATGGAATTTGAATCTCACACCTGCAGGCTCTTTGCCCAGATATACCTCATCCAACTTTACATGCCTCCACTGTACATGCCCACATCTGTGTCAGAAAGAAGACTCTTATTTTCAGGACATGATTTATCTGACCTATTTTTGTCTCCAATAATGCAAGGCAAACTGCATGAAGGAAATGTCTCTCCCTCAATATAAAGGGAAAGCAAACCAAATGGTTTTAATGTGCTGATCTGTACTACTGAGATCCACCTTCGGACAGATGAAATCCACCCTCTGTCCTCTTCAGACAGCCCCGAAAAGCACAGGAGCTCTGTTAATACACCAAATGCTCAACAGACAGAGCCAGGGCCTGCCTGCCTCCTTCCCAATATAACAGACGTGATTTATACTGAAATTTAGGTCTCTGAAGGAGTGCAGAGACCATAATCAAGTGACTGAGCACAATTTCAACGTTAAACTAAATGAATTATAGGGTGCATTATTAATGGTTGTAAGTGACTGACAAGCGCTCGCCTGAGGACAGACAAATGCAGGAAGCGAATGTTCGTATTGATTCACATGTTAATCTTGGAACTTGTGACCCCAGAAAACTTTTAAAACAAAGGCAGAAACATGTTTTCAAATTACCACAGGAAAAGTAAAGTAATCCCACCCCCCACCAGCCAAACAATTTTACAGCCAGCAGACTGCACAAAACCACACGGAGGAGATATTTTTAATTAAGTGCAATATAAGGAGAATAATGGTTACCCGTATTCAGTCCAAATGATTATTAGCAAAAGGGCCTTAGTATTTTAAAGTAAGCCATTTAAGAAATGCTTACTGTTTTAAACATAGGCTGTTTCTGATTATAAAGTAGAGCTTTTAATTAAGATTAGTAAGGCCTAATTCAAGCTATAATTTGGTTCCTTTAGTTAGCAAATGTCTATTAAAACCAAGCAATTAAGGTTAAATGGGTTGAAGCATTTAAAGCACTCCCTCCTGCTTCAAATACTATAATAGAAAAGACTATGTCAGTGACTAATTCAGACCAGAAGACATGTATTTATTTCCCTGAAGCTTTTTACTTCCTTGTTGATCATAAAGTTTATTGAAGAAGAAACTCTTGGTAAATTAGATTTTCAGTGGAACAATACGTCGTTAATAGTTTAAAAAGCAAAATACAAAATTCAAATTCTGCAGTTTTATATAGCATAAAGTTTGTTCCTATTATGTTTCTTTTCCTTAATTTTATGAATATCAATAATAAGAATATGCACTAAACTTCCCAGTGGCATATTTCTGTCTTTTGATAGTTGTGCTTACAGTTGGCATGATAGTCTTAAGCATAGATGTTGTGTGTGTGCTTGACAGGTAGAGGTAGAAGTAAACTATGATTTGTACTACTTAAATAAATGGCCTTTAAAAGCATTCCCACCTCACCTTCCATTCCCCATTTTTCCCGTTTTCACAGCTTCTTCAAACACTGAAATTCTTCATGCTTGGTCTCATCTTTAAGATCACGTATTTCAGCAAGCCCAAGCCAAACGGGGTGAGGAAATCAAGGCTGTATTCCTGAGGGCACGACAGCCTTCCCCACACCCTCCTCGCCCGGCTGTGCCAGAGCCCATCTCCAGAAGGACCCTCTGGCAACACCCACACTCAAACCTCTCACCTGCCTTTTGGACTCTTCAGAATTCCCCCAAAGCACCCAAATAAATCACAGCTATCAAGACAACAGGCTGTGCTTTCCATTAAACAGGAGACCCACGGAAAAGCTGTGTGCAAACAGGACCACTCAGGTGCTCTCGGCTACAAACACTGGGGCTTTCCTCAATGAATGGGAGCGTTAGGGAAAACACACTGCTCCTTCTGGAATGTGTCCCCCATCCCTCGAGTCCAGACTCTGGCTAACTCAGGCAATTGTATCATGTAATCCCACTCAGGATAAAGACTGATGTTGTCTGCCCATTGTGGAGCAGGCTACAGCAACTGCCTGCTGCCTTCCATACAGACCACCAGAATACTTGCCTTAAAACAGCTCAAAATCATGACTAGTGCCTAATCACGACATCAGTATTAATGGCCATCACTAACAGCCTGTCAGCATAAGCAGTACAGGAAGGTATTCTAGTAACTCTTTTTTTTTTTTGGGCAACAAAGTTCAGTGAAAGAACTGAGAAATGTGCCTTAGAAACTTTCATATTAACTCAAAGCAAATTGTGTCATTAAGCTATTCTAGAAAATGAATGCAACTGCTGTTGCTATCCTGAATAGATTTCTGTGTATTCTCTGTTCAAAATGAAAGCTAAAGCTTTTGGGTTTTGTTCCGTAAGACTACATGTGATGCAGTCAACAATTTTTTTTTTATAATGCAGTTCTTGCCCTTCCCTCAAGAAAAAGATCTTTAAAAAAATATTTCAAAACAGGCAGTGAGAGGATGCAGAGTGTCAGAAGGATAAAGAAGAGATAATTTCTAGAATCATACCTAGAAATGATTGTTAATATAAAAGTTAAGTGACAACACGTTTGATTTTTTCCATATCACAAAAAAGTATTTTCCTAGTAAACAATCACACTGTGAACAATTTGATGGGGTTGTTTCCATTGTTAAAGCTTTTGAGAGAACTGTATTATAAAAGTTCTTCCATTCTGAAGCCATAATCTCCTTAATTGTAAAACTGTGTGTATACAGAACGAGCTGCTGCCATTTTCACAAAGTGAAACATTCTATACCTAATGAAACAGACTATATCCAACCAAAGCATTTTAGCATTCAGGTTTTTTATTTCCAGACAACAGGCTGAGGTTGTCTGTTCCTCTCTTACACCCATTCCCTGGCTCAGTCTTGCAGCCAAAACAGTGACAGGTCAGAGAAATCCTGGCAGCCCTCCTTCCCTCATTTGTTCCTTGCACTCTGAATACGTCTGCACGCTCCCGTCTGAATAGAGGTAAAATCACTTCCCTAGGAATTCAAGCCAAGCAAAAGCCATAGGGTTCCACTTGTGTCTGCCCTCCAGAAGCCAAATAATGCAGTTAGGCTCCCTCAGGGCTTCGGGTTCAGTCTGCAGCACAGCCAAAGGAGGCTGCCTTTCCCCAGTGTGCCCATGCACACAAAGCCACCACGAGAGCCCTTGGGAAAATCCCAAGGAAAATCCCAAGTCAGGAGCAGGAGCAATCTGTTCAGAGCACCTGCCTTTGCAGCGGGTGCTGTACCAAGACCTGCACTAAAGATCAGATGAACTCCTAGCACCGTGCAAGCAAGAATTGGGCTGCTTTAAGAGAAAAGTGGTGTGTGTGGGGGGGGAAAGAAGTGCAAAGAGGAGCTTTGATCACGTTCATTTTTAGAAAGGTTGGAATGCATCAGGATAAAATGGAAATTTCTACATAAAGTTGGACTTTGGTGCTTTGTAGTTAGAGAAAGACACTGGCATGTCTCCAAGTCACAGTTTTTATGGACCCCTTTTCCAACAAAGTTCTGCAAACAGAATGTGCAAAAAAGAATAAAGGCACAACTCTACTTGGTAGAGACACTGACATCTCTAGAGGTATGAAGTCAGATATCAAATTCCTTCTATGCACGTGCTGCCAAACCATTTAGATATGCATTACCTAGGCTACATATTCAGCAAAGCAAATACCTCACTTATTTCAACCCCTTTTTCCACTATAACAGGGAGGCTGAAAGTCCTGAATGTGACCCCTGCTTCCAGATAATGAAATCAGAACAAAGGCACTTCAGTGCAGTTCCCCTCTTACAACAGCAAGAACTACAATGCACAGCAGTAACGTCTTGTAGTAATTTCAGCAATGATATGTCCAACAAACACCTATTTCTGCAGAAGTTCCCCTTCTCTGAAGCACATTCTGCAGCAGCACCATTCCCTCCAACAACATTAATAATCAGCAAATTGGTATTATGCATTGCTCTTATTTTTTTTCCCTTCAGTTAAACTTTTGATGTTCTGTGAGCACGATGTTAAATGTAAGAACTGACAGTGGTTCATGCAGATTAAGGCATGGGAACAAGAGTATGAAGGTTAGAACCTCACTCTAGGTGAGTAAATGAAAATTGGTTTTTATATTCTCTGAGATAACAGCTCATCTGCTTAACAAATTGATTGTAAGAATCAGAACAATCTGGAAGTTGTTTATTTAATATTTCTGGTTCTTTGATAGCTGTAAAACATTATCAATAGTTGTGAAAGCATGGTCTTGAATTTGATGCGTTGTCTGTGGGTCCTACAGCACCAAACAAACTGCACTAAGTTTAGGTCTAAAGCATGCGCAAGATCAAGGTCTTAAATCACCTTTTTAAATGAGCCAGGATTTTTTTAAAAATTTCTTGGTCACTGAAAGAAAAACTGTGACCTTCTCCAGGCTCCAGAGAAGCAGCACTGTAACTTAAAAGGAGGCAGTAGCTTCAATTTAATAAAGCACTTAAACAGAATTACTTTGAAATGTAACAGTTTCTTAAGATTAAGCACGTTTCAGTACTCTGGTGATTCATGGCATTTGAACAAAAAAAGGCTGCCAACTGTAATGCAAGGGTATTCCTTTTGCTCAGCATCTTAAACGTGTAGAAAAGTCTTGAAATTTCAAGGGGGTCTGTCAGATCCTATCTTCAGTTTCTTATAACTGCCAAACATTTATGTATGATCTACATTTCTTCTTGCAAGGTATCTGCTTTAAAACAGGTCTTTTTTTTCAGTTGAAATTTTAAAAAAATATACATATACTAAAACAAGCAAAGGAAAAAGCCCAGGAAGTTTGCTTTTTTTCTAAAGGGATTATATGGAAAAATCACTGCTTTCCTATGTTTAAAAAAATCTCCCCCAATTACTTGAACAGATTTAATGCTCTCAGATTTTGTTTCCAATAAGGTGTCAGGGAGTTACCTTTCAGGTAACTTTCAGGAGATTTCTCAGGACACAAAAAGATGGTCAAATTACAGCTGAAAATTTGCCAAACAAAAAAAAAAGCCATCTAAAAATTCATTAGCCCTCTCCCTTCCCCCAAGAATATAATAAAGCTCAACAGGCATCTGCTGAAATTTAGGCAGCTAAAGTTTCCAAAACGTCCTTCTCGGTAGGTGTTTTTTTCAACCTTCTGCTGTAGTTTCACACCACAATGGCTCCAGAAACTAAGCCAGACTGGGAAATCTATTCACCTTATTCACCACCACCTTCTCCCTGCCATGTGTCTCAGCCTCTGTATCCCAGTCCATTGACTTTTCACTGTAGAAGTGCTTACAGTGCCAGGCTGTACTCCTTTGTGTTTTCCTCCACGTTGGGGGGTATTATTTCAGTGATATTCTTCACAGAATAGCCCTGCATCAATTGCCCCACAGAACAGCCCCACAACTGTGCAAAAAAAAAGCATGATCAAGGAAAAGGAACTTCCTAAATCAGTGCAGAGGGAGTCTTACTCCTTTTGCAACCAGAATCCACACATGTTTTCCCTACAAATTCCTGCCACACATCCTCCATCCCAGGACTGCCTGAGGTTTGGCCAAACCTGCCCTGTATTCAAGGCTCACAGCTATCCTGTGCTAGAGCAGCCTTGGACTGGTACCACAGGTGCAGGGACTGTATCCACATGGGTACAGACACCATCCATGATCCCCAGTACCTCCACAGTGTCCTGACAGCATGGATGCTAACAAACAGAGTGGATGCTACCTGGCTCAAACGCAGAGGAGACAAAAGCAGCATTAGTAGAGCTTATTTGGGCAAGGCAGCAGCAGGAGGTCACATTCCCTAACTCCTCCTCTGCCATCGTCCCAGCAGAGGCTCCCTGACCATGTCCTGCAGCAGCCTCAGATCAAAGAATGTGTATTTCAGCAGTGCAATGGACACACATGAGGACAGTGCCCATAATCAAAGAGGAGATAACAAATGATGGCAAAGAGCCAGGCAAAGATGTTTTCCCAGCCAGCCACTGAGGAAAGAGCCAAGGGTCTGCAGGGGGTGGAAACAGCAGGGAATGTGCTGAAGGACAGGTGAGCTCTGAGCTGCTGATGAGGGCCAGGAAAGAGGTGGAGAAAAGGGAGAAAAAGCAAGAAAAAGGGGAAATCTGAGAGCTGGTAGGAGCTGTTTTGACATAAAGATGAAACTCAAGGGAAAGGACCAGTTAAGGGCACTTAAAACTTAGAGCTGCCAGTTGTCCAGGCCCAGAGGTCTTGCTGTGGGACACTGGCACCCAGAACAACACTGCTGTAACTGCACCAAGCCACTGAGACGACAGGGGAGGAAAGCTAAATGAAATAATTGAAAATACACGAGGAAAGAACAAAAGCAGGATTTGCAGCAGGGAAATGACAAGGTTAAAAGAGAGCTGAGTAACAGAGCGTACAAGACAACAGAATGAAGACTGCAAGGAACGAGGACTGCACCAGAAGTCAAGGTGACAGGTGAGAAAACAAGGCAAACTGGATAGTATCTGGCAGATGTAAAAAGAATGAAGACAAAAGAAGGACAGACCTATTGAACTTAGCACATTTTATTTATGTTCCTTCATTTCATTATCATTTTCCTGGCAGTTAATTTACATTGTATATCTGGGGGGAAAGAAGTTCCTTCTAAATACCAAGTTTACATCACCCCAGGAGGCCACCCTGGGTTCTGCAGCTTAGCAACTGTTGAGGCTGATGAAATTTTATATATATTTATAAATTCTCAGAGTACCCATAGACCATCCAGCAGACAGAGAGCTTATCAACTATTTAGAGAAGAGTCCTTGGAAAAAAACCTCTCTTTTCCAAATTGAGAATTACATGTAATGCTGTTGAAGAATGAGGCCCATATTTCATGTGGCATGGTATTTGTTTATGCAAAATATAGTGATATTTGTATCCAAGAAGCATTTCTGGAGGAAAAAAAAAAAGTTGGAGTGAATGTTCTTTTTCTAAGTCAAAATGGAAGATTTCCAAAGTGGACCACCGGGGGAGCTGTTCACTGAAGCAGCATTCTGGGCTGTCAGAAAGCAGCTCCGAGAGGTAGGACAGGGTAGGGAAGCCAAGGGAGAGGAGAAAACAATGGGGTTCGTGACACATGGGGCCTGATGGCCCTGGGAGCAGTTAAACAGGGCACGTCAGCCCAGCTAAGGGATATTCTGGTTTTAGTGGATGAACTTCTGAACAAAGTTGGGAAATTACAGCAACTTGAATAAATAAATAAATAAAATCAAGGCTCAACTCTGACCAAAACAAAAGCCCTATTCACTGACCAGAAGCAGCATGAAGGAGAGGGAAAAAAAAAGTTATCATAAGCTGTTAATTCACTTAGTCTGTAATAAAATTCTGATTTAATACAGAATGTTCTCAGGAGTATTTTCTTCTTGCTGCTACTTCTCCATTTCTCCATCCCCCACGAAAATTCATCCCCGGGTGCAAGTTAGAAAACTTGCAAGTCAGAACTGAATCTTAAATAGTACCAGACAATTGAAACAAAAAAGGAAAAAGAAAAAAGCAGAGATATAGAAGGCCTCAGAATTCAATTCTGGGAACACTTTTATCAGCCTAAACCAAATGAAATGCATCAAGATGCCCAATAAGAGAAATGGAAAATAAAAAAGCAGTTACCAGCTCAAATCAAAGAAGCTAGTTTATATTCTCTCTCCCGCATTTTCTGACAACAAGCACTGCTTCATTGTGAAAGCTGCTTTCAGTGAAATCAGCACAGAGGCTCATCCAGAGTAAACCCATAATCTGCGTGGATCAAACTGGGAAGGAAGATTTGGCCCTGGAATAGAAATCCCCATAAAATCTGGAAGTGTCAGAGTATCTTGCTCTGTGCTCAGATGGGCTGCTGCAAGCCCATGGTACAAAACCAGCAGCACAGACTTGGAGCACCAGGTCTCATCTGGAACACGGCCCTCAGGGGAGGGTGACATGAACATCAACACATGACATGAACACCACCTGTCAAGGTATTGTAGCCCCAGAAAGCTACAGCAGCTTCAACACTGAATATCCACTACAGACCTCATTCAGGGAGATCAAGGGAGTCCTTGAAAGTATAAATTCACCTTCTACTGCAATTGGGAGAATCATCAATCAGGAAGAAGTCACTTAAGCTGCCTGGTTCAGTGGCATCACTGTTATTCTGCAGAGACAGACAGAACAAGTCTAAGCTCACTAGAGTTGTGCAGGCATCAAGATGCCTGAGTTTCAGAAACCAAAGGACACCCACCAGTGTCCCAGCTCTCACAGGACATCATTGATGAAGATGGTTTCTTCATCAATGAAGGAAGAGAACTGCTGAGAGTTGATTTATGGGACACCATGGAGCTCTTAAAAGAAACGGGATCATTGTTCCGCTTGGAAGATATGCAGAAGCACCTTACTTATCCCTGCAGACAAAAGGAGGCTTTAGTTTGAGATACTGGACTGGGAGCTGAGAAATGAGAAGTCTGGAAAGTCCCGTGTTTCCAGGTTGATTGATTCAGAGCAGCCCTGTCACAGTATTTGGATTCATTTTTGAAGAGTGTGAGAAGAACACAGCAGGTATTACAGAGACCATAATAAAATGAAAATCCAATGAGTGAGACCATGAATGAGCTTCTTGAGAAAATGAAAGATAAAACAAGTCAACAAGATTAAAATTATAAGAGGAATATTAAGTCAAGCCTGGAGAGTCAATCATTATCATTTAAATGAAAGGGATGAGAAGTTTTTCCAATTGCTAAGATTCGTCTAAAATCCATTAAAAACAGATCTAACAAACAGGTACAAGTAGAAAGTTGGCTTCACATCCACAAAACTACTGAAGATGACAATGACTGGTCAGAAAGGACAACTGGTCTGTGTGTCCAAGCAGAAAAACGCATAATATAACCTGCTGTGAGGCTGAACATACCCACGATTGAGGCAGGAACGGTTTCTCTTATTTTGAGATTGTACCACACTTAAACCCAGTGAGGTGCTACCACTGGGACAATCAAGAATAAAGTCCCTTGTTGCAGATTATCACCATCACCTGCCTATTAATCTAGAGTGATTATTTACATTAAGAAAAAGACTACAAATACATGAACATATGACAAATCACTAGAACTGCACAATCTCACTCACCTAGCAGTCAAGCAGAACTGCTACTGATATAGCACAAATTTCCAACGTGAGCAGACATCTGAAAACCACTCTCTCGAGGCAGTCTCTACCAAGACACTTTGTCATGGTATGTGTACGTTGCCCTCAGCAAGAAATCCATCAACAACATTATGAAGCTTCACAGGAGAATTTTAAAAAAGAAAAGCGTCCAGCTGAAAGTTGTGAACATTTCTCTTCTGCATAAAGACTTCAAGAAACATGGCTAACAACTGTATGAGATCCATTATTAAAAGAACTAAAGCAGAGTTATGAAAATACTATGAAAGACAGTAGAAAAATGCTCCAAGAGGAAAATCTCAGTCAATATGGGAAAGCTTAGAGTTTTACAATCCAGAAGCAACAGGTCCCAATAAATGTGGCTTAAGGGTCCTACATGTAAGGTATAATCCAAAAGAAAAAAAACCAACAGCTAGAGCAACTCACTGAAATTACAGTCACACTGAGGATAAACAGTAGGCTAAGGGAAAAAAATCAACTTATAAAACAAACTTAACACTAACTGGATATAAAATAGGCACAGATAAACATCAACCAACAGCTATACAGAGTATTTTAACCATTATTGGCATGAGAGTTAGGAGCAGCCAGAGAAGTAGCATGGGGTAAAACCCCCAAACAACTGGGTTTGAGAGCTAAACCCCTTCATACACCGTTCAGTGACAGAGTATCCTACAACCGCAAACACACAACATTGCATCGGAGACAAAGAAGGCTCTGTCAAGGCTTAAGGAACCCCAGGACCTGGAATCCTTTCGAACTTTCTGGAATGTCCATTGCCTCGACACGGTTTTGTTGAGATACCAACGTGTGGGGAAGCCAAAATTCAATGTTGAGAAGGTAAGGACAAAGTCCAATGGACCATGAAAGATCATGCCTGCAGCTGAATCCAGCCCACTGCATTTGAGATCCTGACTAAAATCACAATGGGAAAGACTTCTTAGGAAACAGCAGGTGTGACAGGACAAGTAAATTAATTAACTATCAATTAATGGATTTTGTATATTGACTAGAAATGGAGAATTGAAAGCAATTATTTTTTAAAGATTACCTGGGTTGGACACTTTATTCTGTCCTATGAAAATGCCAGCTAAAGAATTTGTGTTCAAAGGATACTGATACATTATGTGATATGGGAAAATATGGCAATGATGACCAGGAGTCTTTAACAAGCATAACAGATACCTGATTAAAGAAAGAAAAAGGTCAGCTGAAATCTACAGAGGGAAGCAGAAGACAGGACACAGGAAAAATGAGGACCTCTTCTGTCTGGAGAAACAACTGTGCTCTGTGGAAAGAAACAGGTCAAGTGGTTCAGGCAAGAAAGCTAGCCAGAAAAAAAAGGGAATAAAAAGATCTGTGAGCTGAGAAGTCATCCTCAGTCCTCATAAACTCCGGAGAAACCCAGGCCAAAAGACATTTCGAGAGAAAATCAAAGTTCAGAAAGAAATTCCCTACTGAAGAAACCTAACAAACTGTCAGGAAAATGTTTCATTTCCATATAATTGTTGCTAGAGCTCTCCACATGTCCTTAAAGAAATATTTGTGCCATATGTATTTCTCCCCACCCTTCATCTCACAGCAGCAAGCCCTGAGCAAAATCCTGCATGAGTGGCTGGGCTCCACATTTATTTCATTGGCCTCCAGATCCCATTGTTCAGAAAAACTATAAATAAATACACAAGAGTACACAAATACATACTGATATACTGGACACATTTGTACAAATACGTACTCCTAAGAATCATCCAAAAAGTGTTATTTCCCATACTCTACCCCTTGCTCTAAAATGGATTTTAAGTGAACAAAAGCAGTATTTAAGACTACTGTTTAAAACAAACAAACATGCACGTTTCTAAATTAATTGCAATGCCTCAATACAACCTAAAGTTTATCAGAATGAATTTGGTAGGATAATGTCTTTAAGATCACTGCACTGTACGAATGACAATTCTACTTGTTTAGTAAAATCTGGTTGTATGAGAGAGCCTGGACTATAAAGGGAGTCAGTTATGATGAGTGTTCTTCAGACATGAAGCAACACAGGTAGATTGCTACAAACTTAGCTTAAGAGGCTCATTATCTGTACAAAATCTTTTCCTCATAGGTAACTAGTTTCAGTGATCACAAGGCTTATTTTGAAAAGCTCAGTTATAAAGACCAAGAACCATTTAATGACCCAGTTTTGGTACAACAAAAACTATCCAGTGGGTTTCATCTTCGTTAACGGTCACTTTTCTCTTAAAAGATAACTTCTAACAGCTGACCACTGAGGGTGTCTCGTGACAGAACACTAAATACCAATCAATTAAGCTAGTCTGTTTATTTCTGTAGGTTCTAAATACTTAACCTCAAGATGCAAAATAAACCCACTCTCCATGTACAGCAGGCCTGAGGCAGATCTTAGACCTGCCACTGACCCTTTGTGAAGCTTTCTGCTTCTTCCAAAATTTGGTATTAATTGCTAGCTTAAGACACAGAGCTGACGCAAAGTCTTTAGAACTGTTACCATAATACTGTATAAAAAAGTTATATATCATGCACAGTAATACCTGATTTAGACAGCTTGTATTACCTGACTAATGCTGAACATCCATGCAGAACGTGTTGCAGTCTGCCCCAGTTTGCTTTACTTACCAGGCTTGCCAGACACTAAATTCTATTAGATATGAGTCTGATATCAGACACAGATGTTCCATTATTCTGTACATCATTACAAAGATCAATATTGGTTTTTACTACTTACTGAGTTTGAGTTTTTTGGGATTTTATTACTGAGCCAAGGTAAGTCAGGCAAAGAAATGTATGTATATTAGATAAGCATGAGTATAAGCCATGTCTACCACTAAACAGAGCTCAACAACTAAAATATGAATAGCTAAAGCATAAGGAAACTTTTAATGTAGAAAACCAATACAACAAGGACCAACGTGGAGAATGCTGTAACCTCCACAGCTGCGGCCTTGAGTATATTTTCTCAGAGCTCTGTAGCTCTTTCCCTGGAAGGGATGATTAGAGAAAGAACTGGTGCTGAATGTTTATCCTGCTTGCAAGAAAGAAAATCTGACTTCCAGAAAAACAGCAGCTCAGAGATGCTAGAGCGCCAAAAGGTGGACAGTCAGAATTTGTCTCTGTCAATTTAAGCCCAAGGCAGAAAAATATGACAACCACAAAAATACTTTATGAAGGCACTTGAACCAACACTTTGGAGGTCCATGGAGAATCATATGTGGTTTCAGATTTCTGTAGACCAAAGTAATTTCTACATCTTCAATCTTTTTAGTGGACTGCCTATAGACATTTTTTATAAAGTTGCATTCTGTCGTAGAAAGAGAGAGGCTTGAAAGGAAAAGGTTATACCTATGAAGCATCTACAAGTAGGAAAAAATAATAATTTTGCACCTTTTATTTGTAAGACATTCTGCTGTGATTACAATATTGGTTCTTTTCACCAAAGAATCTCTCCGCTGAGATTCAACAGACAAGATGGAGTGCGTAAAATCCAAAATATGAGCGTACACAGAGCCTAATACAACCTGCTAGGTCTTTTTCAAATACAAGATTGATGTGAAGACACAGAGAATTAAAATAAATTTTTTGAAGTCTGTATAAGCACAATAATCTGAAATGCTTCCTTTGAAAATAGCGTTCCATGCACTAGAAGTATATGATCATGACACATGTAGAGTGTCGAAGAGAAGCAAACTCCAGCGTCCTGTTTGAGTAGGTACAGAAAAACACTTTCTGTAACTTGTCCGGGATAAATAATGGCGAGTCCTTTCCATCCGCTCTCTGCCGGGGAGCCGGCCCGGCCCGGCCCATCCCATCCCACCCCACCCCATCGCCGGGCCACACCCACGTGTTTGGCGTGATGCTTCGAGCCCCGGGGGCAACGGGCCCAACACTGCCCAGGAGGAGCTGGTGCTACCAGGGAATGGCCTCTGTGGGGAACGCCACCCCCTCACACCCCTTTTTTTAAATTTTATTCTTAAGAGCAGGCCGGCGGGCATAACGTTTGCGGTGCAGGACAATTAGCAAAAGCAGCAGGGGGATGCTCGCCAATAAACACCCAGATTTGAGGTTAAGCAGCTGTAAATCTGCATTAATCGTTTCAGGAATTCAGCTATTTACAAAAGCTTTTAAAGAGCAAACAAATAAGAAAAGGGAGGGCAGAAGAGACAGGAGAGGAGCCGATCTGTCCTTACCTTCACACTGCTTCCCTTCCCCTTTGTAGCCCGGCTTGCAGATGCATTTGTAGGATTTTGGTGTGTTTTGACAAATTGCATCGATGTGACAGTCGTCCGTAGCTTCTGCGCACTCGTCAACATCTGGAAGCACAGAAGGAACCCCAAGGGGGCAGATAAGAAGTGAGACCTGAGACACAAACCACCAAGGATAGATACTCCCCTTGAAGCTCTTTGCCTGCCTGCCTTCCCAGCGTCATGCTGGAAATGAGAACATCTAAGGATAAGTAACTAAACCAGCCAACGTGATTTTCTCCTCAAGTCACTTGTAAGTACTGCTCCAGGGAGCTGGAGGGACTCGGTCTCACATTTCTGCACTATGAATTAAATACTCAGACAGTAGAAATTAGCTTCTGCTGTATAAGTATGGTACTGGAGACCCACATCTTGGTAAAACAAGAGAACACTTAAATTACCAATAAGAGGGGGAAAAAAGATCACTTTCACTTTCTAGCACAGAGATTTTCTTAATTTATAAAGATAGACCCTAGTTTAAATAAACTATGCTGGTGGGGGAATGGGAAAAAGAAATATTTGAACAGCAAAACCACATTAATACTTCTTGCTAAGAAGCAAAAAAATAAATAAGTGGAAGACCATATGAAACTCGGTAAGGTAGTGTGGAGGAAAGCAACCTGCAATAACATCATCTACTTGGACTAACACTCATTTAGAAGGAAAAAAGTCCCAGCAGTCGTCCCGGCCCCTGCTCGGGTGGGTGCTTTACTGAGTAAGTCTGACTGAAAGGGGGGACCCAGACCGCTTTTCTTGTTTTCAGAGCAGGCAGCCTTTACAAACATTTCAGTGACGGGCATTCGTTCTCTCCCCCGGATTTAAAGAGGATGGGGAGGGAGGAGGATGAGACAGAGCGGAGATTTAGTAGTCGTGGGAATGTTAATGAAGTGAGCATAGGGGGAAAAAAAAAAACAACAAACCAAACCAACTCCGACCTATTCAGGGATGGGGTGTGCTGGGAACATGGGAACACTTAAAGCCCTGCCTAAGCTGCCCCGCCCCCCGCCCTGCCCAGCACCCGCAGCGCCCGACGCGAGGGGCTGCGATGCCACCGCACCCCAGGGACACCGGCCGGGCCGGGCCGGCAGCGCGGCCGCGATGTCAGTCCCGCACCTCTCAGGGGTTTTCTCCCCACTGCACGCCACAGCCGCATCTGGGGCTCGCGGCAGGACACGTGCGGGCAGGCAGGGGAGCGGGTGAGCAGCCGGAGAGGGACCCGCAGAGCTGCACACAGCACAGCCCCCGCTTTATGATGAGGAAGTACCGAGGAGACGGGGGTGCTGCGGAGGGAGGAAGGCAGGGAGAGAGACGGGCATCCAGCGAGAGGCATGTGCAGTTGGTTTCATGCCAATTAGATTAACAGATCCTCAAAAAGGTGCACTAAAGTGAAAACAGTTTTATTGTTAGCTTGAAATCCTAACGCTAATTGTTTCAGAAGTGCTCACTCAGCCATCTCCAGCGATAACACACGGATCCTTCAAAGTCACCGGGAACGGGAGGGGGCTATTTAGAGAGGGGAGAATAAGCAGACATTGAAGCATGGCACACAGCAGAGAACTTCTCTTAGAGGTGCAGACCAGGGCGGCCCCGCGGGGCACCTCTCGAATCCCAGCGAGAGAATTGCCTGGACTCTGTATTGTTGTTTTTGTAGGGGTTTTGGGTTTTGTTTTTTGAAGAAAGAGGGGAACAGAACACCGACCGTCGTAATATTCCGGAGGAAGGCAGAGCTGCTGTAATCTGTTGCCTTCTTTCTTGCCCATTCGTTTATTTTTACCGCTGAGCTAGTTCAGATCTAGGTATGATTTACGTGAATTAGCTTAGGTGCTGCCCAGATCAGGCACAGATTCAGTCAAGCACAAAGAGAAAAGAAGTTTTCTGGGGGGGGTTGGTCTGGCTTTTTTTTATGCTTTGGTTCATACTTTTGAGTCATTAAACCGGCACCCATCTCCCATCAAGATCAGCAAAAGTGACAGCTGGACTCTTTATAATGCCGTCAAAAATTCAAACTGCATTGAGCCAAGGGGGACATTTCACAGCAACCAGAGGATGCCTGGGAGTCAGGCGTGAATGCCAATGAGTCAAATGAAAGGGCAAAACCAAGTATGAGCCCCTGCTCTGCTCCACATCTCACATTGCATTACTCGGACTTTAAGAACTTCTAGGCAGACGTCGTACATTTTGTTACATTTAAACTCCTCTATCCGAGGAACAGGGATTTTTTCCACACCCTCACCCTCCCCCCCGCCGCCTGCCCCCGCTCGTACTTCACCTTAAAAGATTTCTTCTAGCACAACTTCAGAGCCTGCATACATTTCTTTCAGAAATCACTTTGGGCTTGCAACATTCCAAAGCAGATAGGACTGGGGGGTGTTTGATTTTTTTTTTTTTAAACACCGAAGCAAAGACTAAGTATCATTACAGCTATTAGACTGATACGAGCGCCGCTGTTAACACCAACTCTTTGGGTTAATGCGCAGACAGGGAAAACCTGTGAAGATATCCCAGCCAACGCTTGCTCTGCGGAGTCTCCAGGGCTCAGCACAGGCTTATCTCGTAGGCACTCAAGGAAAGTAACTTTTTCTTCCCCATTTCTCCCTGCAGAAATCCCTCGGCTCCGCTGTGTCAAACACGCGAGAAAACGCCTCCCCACCGCAACTTCCAACACCCTCGGCCCTATGAGCAGCGAGAAGTGACCTCCCCCTCAACACCTTACGGCGGGGAGAGGAGAGCGGACAGACACGGTCCCCCCGGGGCCGCGGCTCCGCGCCGCCCGCGCCTGGGCAAGGCGGCACGGCGGCGGAGCCCCCTCTTCTTACCTGCGCCCCCGCTGCCTCCCGCCAACCTGCCGGCCCAGGCGAGAGCGAAAAGCAAACAGCAGCGCCGCGAAAAGCAAACAGTGCCCATGATAATGATGCGATCCCCGGTCCCTGTCCGCGATAAGGGACGCGCTCGGGGCCGGCCGCGCGGAGCCGCCGGCGCTGACGCCCTGACAGCGCCCCGCTGATTCGCCGGGGCTCCCGCGGCGGGGGCGGTGCCGGGGCGGGCCGGGGGCAGAGCCGCCCCCGCG
>VZRR01009412.1:758644-814114 GCA_013398015.1 Oreocharis arfaki
CGCTGCGCCTCCCCGCGGCTGGGGCCGGCTCTGCGGCCGCCGCCAGAGGATGGACGGACGGACAGAGACGGACACCCCCATGCCGCGGCTGTGAGGGCAGACAGGCCGGCGGACACTGCCCATCTCCTTGGCAACCGCGGCCAAGGATCCTTCCCCCTTCCCGGGCTCAGGCTAAAAGACAACTTTTTTTTTTTTTTTTTTTTTTTTTTTTTTTTTTTTCCGCTCCCTGCCTACCTCCTAGCTCCGGCTAACTCCGTTCCCGCTTGCCACGGGTCATCACCGGCCGCTGGCTTCCTCCAGCGTTTTAAGGGCTTTGCTGCGGAGGCCAGTGCCCCTTTCCAGCCCTGGTTTTGCTCCTCCAAGCCCTGCACTCGCGCCAGCCACGGCTCCGCAGGTGACCCGTGCGGCCCTGGCACTCTGCTCTCCCCAAAATCATCTTTGCTGCGGACAGACATGGAAGTGTCATTGTCACCACCACCTTGAAGGCGAAAATCCTTCACTTTTAAACCCAAACATGAGACATTTCCCCGCTCCGAGGCAAGCTTCATGACCCTAAAGTCCTCCAGACTGTCTTTAAAGGACTGAAATAGCTGGCAGACATCCGTTGTTATGGCCGTGCCGCCCCTCTTTGCTTTACACCTTTCTTTCACAAATACCCCCCTGCTGAAATGCTTTGCTACTTTAGGTTGTTTCAACTCCTAATTCCCCTGCGAGGCTGTCTGTCTGTCGTGTAGGAGCTCCACTTGCCATCTGGAAGATAAATACACCCTGTCATAGCCTTAGATGCCTCTTTTCGACTAGTTCCTCCCAAATGTAGGTATATTTCAGTACAACACACCTGCCCAGAAAGTAGCACAATTAAGTACTTTTAAGCTCGAAGAGATGGGAAGGAAATGTAAGAAAAGTTGCTCAGCCCAGCTGCGTGTTTAGTAAAACTCCACACCACGGTCCTTACCCTCCAATAAAACTAAACCACTACTGCACGATGCCAAAGCTGTTTGCTCTCCGCGTGTTTACACCTCTACTTTGGGCATTCCCGTCCTTAATCCCTTAGGGGTGGGGTTAAATCTGTACACTTATTTTTTTGTGTGACCCGGCTGAGGTGCAGCGGTGAATTCCATGCCCGAGTCTTCCATGGATACCCGGCGCGTCCGTGCCGCGGAGGTCCCCCGAGGGACCACCCGGTGCCTTGGAGCGCCACCTCGTGACCGCCATGGCAGAGCCACCCAAGGGCCGCTCTTTTCCAAGACTTCGGAAGAATGAGTTTTGTCCTAGGTGAAAAGTAAGGCTAAATGTTCCCCCCCCTCCCAATTTGTTTTTAAAAAATATTTCACAATTGGCCTTTTCATTCAATTTCATGGGATCATACTAAAATTTATCATGGGATGAATCGTCTAAAAAAGTTTATATTTCATGAAGGAATCCATTAGAATTGTCTAAAAATCAACTATCTCAACTTTTAAAAAAGCCGCAGTGCAATAAAGAAGTTTGCTGAAGCAAGGAAATACTTTCACTGCCTTGGTGACTCGCTCTCTGCTGAGTGTTGTAAGTGTCATGGTAGCTGCATTTGTTGAGTTATGTAAATCACCACACTTGTGCCTGACTCTAAACATTTATAATCTATAGCACCTGTATGGCACTCAGGAAAGGAAGCCCCCTTGATCCAGATATCCCATTGCCTATGTACGTCCTTGTAAACTCCGAGGGTGGCATACAATTGAAAGCTAAAGATCATTCAGATCAGGTGTCCATCTTCTAGAAAGCTTGTTGTGTATTTCCTTAAACCAAGGTCCTGACAGATAGAATACATGAGGAAGTACAAAAGCACAGTATTTATCAAAAGATAGCCTGAACTGTAGGCCAGGATTATCACATAAAATAAAGAACATCTTCTACAATGCCAGGCTGAATATTTTCAGATGCGTGTTTTCAGAGTCTTCCTTGCTAAGGGACACATCTTAGAAGAGGAATCCTTGTCGACTTCCACCTTTTCCACCTGTAATTATGTTCCTGTGCTTGTTTATAATCATCTAACATCATCCCTGTGTCAATTCCACAAATGATTCTATGAAAAATTTAATTTTAGAAGTAATGACTAAGCAGCTTCTTCCAATGTGGACACTGGATAAGGGGGATAAGCAAAAGCTGCCTGAGCTGCAGGTGGAGCCATCTCAGCATGGGAAGCACCTCCGCCGTTTCAGCTCTCTACCAAAGTACTTTAGCTCTGCCAAAAAACCTTTGGGCAGCCTGCAGCATGTTAATTGGCTCCTAATGTTCTTCCATACTAATGCCCTTAAAGCTTTGGGGAGTATTCCAATAAAATAATAATAATGCTTAATAATAAAAGAAGTATGTTTTATTAGGATCCATCTCTTTACAGAATAGAAGGTCCATGAAAAGCAGCATATCAGGGAAGAGCATAAAGAGAATTGTGGCTGCAGAGCAATACTCCCACCTTCACGACACCTTCTCCCACAGATATGCACCATTCCGAAAGTGCTTTGAAAAGACAGAAAAGCATCTGCAGAATTATTTGGTTTTCCCAGTTTGCTATTTATGAACACCTGTATATTGAGGCCAGTGCTGCCTCAAGAGGCAGCACAAGCTAGTGGTAGGGCTGGGAATTGCAGCGGCCACTGAACAGCCTGTGCAGACTGGAACCAATTGCTTTAGCTCTCCATTTCTGTTTATTTTTCTTCCTTCTGCCCTTCTTGTCCATCTTGTGCAGTGAAAGCCCACTGTAGCAGGGCCTGTCTTTCACTGTATTAATACAGCCCCTCTTAAAACAATATACTAAACTTACTTTGTCTGTGTCTTCAATTAGGGCTTTCATGGGCCAGTGAGGCACATAAACCCTGACTCTTTTAACTTCAGTTCATCTCTTTTTTCTGAACTGTACTTCAGAGGACTGAGAAAGACTCAGCTCCCTTGGATGAGGGACAAGGATTCCATGTGCCAGAATTTGTGCTGGGAGCACCTACACTTTGAACCCTGAGCCATGTTATCTCCAAGCTTTACTTAAATACTTTGTATTAAGAAGAAAGGAACAATGCAAAGCCAGCTCTTCAAAGCAATATAGACTATCCTGAATTTGTACACACACTTAGAGGAAGCTTTTGAAACTAACAGGCAATAGCACCACATACTCAATGCTGTATTACTTCTTTCCAGGAAAATACAGCATGTAAGTTTCCCAGAAGTCAAGTAGCAGCATGCAGCTGAAGTAATTCAATGATCTGTTCTTGTACATGGGAGTAAAAAACAACAACAAAAAAAGTACACCATAATCCATAATAAAAGGTTTGCACAAGAAAATTCAGTGTATAAGAGGATGAGGATGTTTTTTCTTTTTTTTCCTAATTGGAGAGAATGGGGAATTATGTAGCAGCTGCTGTAACAGATAAGAGGGGACATTTTTTCCATAGCTTTGGTGAGATCACAATCAGTTTTATTTTACTCTCCCAGCAGTGAGACAATGTGTGAAACCTTGTGGAATTAGTGGTAAATTTGGGTATTCTGGGGAAAAAATGTGTAAGTCAGTGCCAGACTTTGAAGAGAGACATCAGCTCATGTTTGAGGACAGCTGCTCTCTGTGGTGTTACCTTCCTCCAAAATTTGTCACTTTCTTCATCCAGCTGCCCCTCCCCTTTCACATCCAGAATGCCAAAAGAGATGAAGACTCATGCAAAAGCATTTCCTTGAACCTGCAATTATTTTAACACAGTGGATCATGAGGCTCATAAGGCTCAAAACACCTTACTGAGCATTACTACTTACAAATCCATAAGCTTCTTTCCTCCTGTCTCATGAACTGTTTTTCATTCAGAAAAATGCTTTAGCAGCTAGAAGGAGGGAGGAGAGGAGGGAGTTACTCGGAAGAGTAATGGAGATGTTAGTTTTTTTCTCTCCTGCTTGAATTATAGCCACTGAGAGGGAAAGATGATAACGTTAATGAAGGGATGGAAAATACCATCATCACCATGAAGAGTAGAGTAGATCCTCCATTAGTGGTACTCACTCCATCCTAGTAAAAGCGTATTTTACCAAGATGAAGGTTACATCTCAAACAAGTGAGTAAGGACTTGATGCATAAAGAGCTGGATAAAACTTTATAACCTTCACTGTACAGGAGACTAGTTACAGCAGTCTCTCTTGAAATTAATAAGGGACACCAGTAAAAGCTGCAAGAGAAATCACACAAAACAAGGTTGTGCCTACTACCTGCTCTGAGATTATACCTTAGCAGGTGGGAGAAGATGACAAGAACCTATGGAAACATACAGCTAAAAAGGATACCTTCTAAAAGTCCTGTTTGATAACTCTGTTGCCAATATAGTTTTAGAAGTGGTGGTGATATGTCCTTGTGTTCACGAGGAGATGGGCAGTGGCATTCTGAAATGGTTTGGTTTTAGAAAGTGGGGGCGTAAGGGAGCCAGATGGGAAATATCAAGGGAAAAAGGATCCAACTGCTCTTTGTCCATCCAGAAGCTTTAGAGTAGGATGAAAATTTTAACTCAATGACTCCTCCACTGAAGACTTCAAAACAGTTCTGGCTCCTAATCTGCTGCAGATTACTTGCCATTGCAGTTTAGCATTGGCAGTTCAGTTACTCTCAAAATGAATATTACTGATTATTGTGATTGCCAAGAAATATGTTGCATTGCTACTGTTCTAACATGCAACTTGAACACCCAGGTTTGCACACTCTAAAAATGTCAAGCAACTCAGAGGAAAGTACTGTCATATGTATTTTAGGCTTATCATAGTTTAAATCTTAAATCCTGGATAGTCATTAACTGCTCTGGACTACACAGGACAGAAAACAGAATTCTAGTAACTCAACAGATGAGAGAAAGCTTTTGGGTTGTTTTAGAAGATATTTTCTGATCTCTTGTTTGAAAGTGAACTTTTTCTCAAAAATGGCTACAGCTGGCTCCAGTTTCTTCTTCAAAGCACTTTGAGCACTCAGGCTGAGGTACTTTCTGTTGTACCCATGATCTGTGGTCAGCTATCAGTTCGCTTTGCCAGTCTAATCAGGGCCCTGAACATGCAAGGAACACTGAAGCATGTACATATTTATCAGCAGGACTACTCTTGTCTATAGACTTCTGCAAAGACTGTCTCAGCAGGCTTGGAATTGTATAGTGCAGGATAAAGAGAAGAGGCCGTGCCCTCCACTCACAGTCCCTTTATCCTTCAGCACAGCTCAAAACCAGCTGTGGGGAGTAACATGGCTCTAATCCACATGGGCAGTCCTCTCTGCTCTGTGGAACACACCATGGCAGCAGTTCAGAGGCAAAAGCTGGTTCAGCTTCACAGAGGAATTAATATTGTGAAATTTAATTTTTTTCCAATTCAGAGCCCTGCCTACCTGTCCTCTCTCCTCTCAAAAATATTATTTAAAAAAAAAAAAAAAAAAAAAAAGAGAAGCCCCAAAACCAGCACAAACCAAAAGCACTCACAGAAGCCCCAGGACTTCCAGAGGCTGCAAATTTCAACTGCAGCCTGGCAGAGCAGCTGCAGATGTGGGTGAGTTGGCAGGACATCCTGCCAAATCATGATAAGATCTTGTACGACTCCTGCAACAATTTTTTTGAACCTTTCCTGAACCAAAAACATTTCATTTTTAACTTTAATAGCAGCAAGACTCCAGGAAAATTACAACGCAAGATTTTTAATAAATTCTTTTTCCTGACTCCACAATTCCACAAAGAATTAAAGCTTATTTCTCAGGACACCTTCTTGCAGACAGGAAGGAAAAATATCTCTAATGCAGCTAGCTCCTGCAATTTTCCTCCTTCCCTACGCACCCAGCCACTGAGAGCTAGAGTGGGATTTGTGTACTGGTTTGAAATTCTGCATTCTTCAGGGAGGCCCACAGTACCAAAGCTGCTCTCAAGATTTTCCCTTTAATTTGCTGTAATACAAAGAGAGTCCAATGCTGTTGAAACTTAGATAGTTTCGTATTGCAGCATCTGTTCAATTTACTGCAGGGACAGAAACTCTTCCATCAAACACAGCTGGAGGACTAAGCACCAGGTCAGAGCATCAATCCCTTTACCAATCCAAGTCCAAGCCGGCTGTGTAGTGGGAGCTACGTAGTACAGATTTCCTAAAATCAAAGTGCTTATTTTAGTTCAAGTGTAAACATGTACTCATCCCCTTGTTTAGTTGCAGTCTTTACTGCACACAATCCACACTTTAAGAGCCCATTGCCCAATAAACTTAATCTTAAACGAGATGCATGTTACTAAAGATGTGGTTGAGATCAAGCCCTGGCTTTATGCAGTAAGCCTGGCCTGTTACCAGTGACAGCTTTTATCCTAGACAAAACCTGTGTAGACCACGTAAAGTTTTATTCAAAAGTAGGTACCTGTACTGAAATATAAATGCATGTAGTTCTTTGTACTGTAATTAAATGCATTTTAATTCAGTTACTCTGTTCATTCAGCACAGCTGACCTGAGATGGTCTTTGATCAGGGAGCCTGCATCTCCCCTGCTATGACTGCAGCCTTGGTCTCTTCAGCTGGGAAAAAGTAGTGTAAAACACTCCAGCTGTCACCTGGAGAGACCAGCGAGTATCAGGTGGATGGCAGCACAAAGTTCGGGCTGTAGTCCTGTAGCATGAGCACTGTGGGACTCACCTGGTGAGAAATAACCTTCAGAGCAGCACTACACTACAATCAAAGGTTCAGAAAGAGAACAAGCAGGGTCCTGTCTCCTATGGTCCTGTAGTAACTCTTTTCCATCTCTAGCCATATTCAGATTAGCTGAGGACTGCGACAAATAAAAAGTTTCAGCTGTTTCCTGGTAAACAGAATAGTGTTTCTGAAACAAGGAGAGTTCAAAATGGGGAGAAGACTATTTTTCTTCGTCATCTTTTAAGGAAGAAGGATAAATCTCACAACAGGATCTTTAAACTACTTGGATGCAGCATTGTAAAATTAATATTCTGGTAAAGACAACCAATCAGATTATTGTATAATTTATATCACAGTAATAATATATAATAATTGTCATAATTAAAAATGATAATAAATTATGAAGTAGAATTATATCGAACTGTAGAATTGTATTCATTTTATAATTTATATTAATTTTATAACTTATATTATTTTATAATTTCGATTCTGTCAGCTGTGTTCCTCACATTTTTAGATATTCAAATGCTGAGAATGTTGATGCTGAGCACTATTATGAACCTCACCACCAGTGAAAATGAGCATGTTTTAGTCTGAAAGACTAGACAAAGGAAATAAGAAATGAAAGTTAGACCTAAGGATACAGTTTTGTGCTTAGGGTTTTAATGGGAATACTATGAGTAAAATTCAGTTCCCACAGAACTGTGCAGCAATAGGAAAGACCATGTCGTGTCGAATCATGCTGCACTTGTCAACACACCAGACAAATCTGATGGAACCAGGCTATCATGATCTTTGTGGTTGAAGAGAAACTTCCAACGGAGAAAATACTGCAGAAAATATCCAAGCTCAAATCTTTGCCTCAGACTTTTCTACCACATCAACCAATGCCTCCCCTTCTTAAAACAAAATAAAACAAAAAAACAAACTGTACACCCATGAGTGTTGATTTTTACAGTTCTAACCTGTGTCTAACAAAACAAAAGGTCAGCAAATCTTCATTCCTTCTAGCACGTTTTTCCCAAGTCCCAGGACTCTATTTCAGCCCCATTGTGGCTGCAGGGGTAATTGCAGTTGCTGTGAGGGAGCCCGTGGCTCACAGGCCATGTTGACACAGACACCAGCCCCGTTTCCCAGCACTGCTGTGAAGGACTCAGCAGAAATCCCTCTGCAGCACAGAATGGGAACACCCCTCCCCAGACCCCTCGTACTGCATCTCGATGGTAGAGTGTATATCTCACACGTTTTCTCCATAAACATGTTTAAAAGGACCAACAATCAAGGTATCCTGGCAGCCTACTTCATCCTTAAAAGCACACCATGCTTGGTTACACGCTTGCAGAGGCTTTGAAAATACATCATTCTATCAAAATATACAGCAATGATTCCAGAACCACTTGGAAACCCCAATTATAATTTTCTGCTAAATGAGTTCTCCTCCCTAAGGACTCTCCAGAGAAGCCTATGCTTTAGTGCACTAAGCTACCTATGAGATAGCTGAAGCCCAGACTAACTCAATTCCTGACAGGCAGCTGCAGTTTCAGCTGGTGTGAAATGGCAAATAAAAGAGAAGATTATCAAATAGAATTAAATGCAGCGTCCTCAGGAGGCCTTGATATAGAAAGGGTAAAATTCCACTCACCTTAATCCTGCATATTATTTTGTTCAATTGAAAGGCCATGGCTGAATGAATAAAGACAGCAGGATTTAGTCTCACGTGTTCATCGCTTCTCTTTTCAAATTACATGAAATACACAGTGCAGATGCATTATTAGTGCTGCTGTTTGTCAGTATTATTATGTCATTAGAGATGGATTGGATTAACACAGGTATGGTAAATTACAGTGGGAGCAGCTTACAGAAGATAACAGCACAGTAAGACTTCATAAAAGTGTGCTCAGAGAGCTGATGAAATCAGAAAAATGTATACTATCACAGAGTGAAAATACAGCAGGCACAAGCTACTGACTGCTTGAAAGCTCCCAGGTAAAGTCTCATTGTTCTTCAACTTAAATTACACATCTAAAATAATTTGGAATTAATTTCAATCAAATACGGTAGAATTATAGACAAGTAAAATCAATACTTGTGTCACCAGTTTCCAAATGAAAGAATCCTTGGACACCAGAAAGGCCAGATGTATGTAGGTACATCTATATGTGTCAAGACTGCAGATAGTACATGTAAGATCTTCTTGACGTTCAGAACCTGCATGAAACACAGCATCCCAGGTTTCTCTTTTGTTACCTAGAAATAGACAAGTTCATCTCCATGTTTTTATGGAGCTGACACTGGACATGGCAGTACCTGCCTCCTACAGCTTTCCCTGTCTGCTTTGTCTTCAGCTAGTGCTTAATCAGGGCATTAAATGCTTGAACAGGATCTCAATTTTCAGCTGCTTTCTACCTCTGCAAGTCCAACCCCACAACTCAGGATAATGCAGAGCTTTCTGCTGGCTTTATTTGGCCTTCAGTTGCACACCCAAGTTTGTGTCAAGAGTGTGCAAACCCTGCCAGATCTAAACAGCAAGATGAACAACTCCTCAGAGTGCAGAACAGCAGTGTCAGCCCTGTGGGAGGCTTGCACTGCATGTCCCAGTTCAACCTGAACACAACTGAGGTGTAGCAGAGCCTACATCTCTCTCTGCAGGGGAGGGATACCATGAGCAGCTGGGCAACAGCTGCAAGTGCTGCAAGTGCCACTCAGTCATCTGTGCCTCGCTTGGTGCTTCCATAGCTTGCCAGCTACAGCTGGTCAGCCTACACGCTCTGCTTTGGGCAGAAAACAAGATAGGAACTCTGTCTTTGGATACCAAAGTTACATAAAAGTCACTCCACACTAGGAACTGAGAGGGTGCAGTTCCAGAATCACTCCTGTATCAAGCTATAGAAACTCCAGCAAGTCTCCAATTTGCAGTTTCAAAAAACATTTATGATGGGGCCAGTATTGTACAACTCTCTTCTGTATAAAGAGATTGATAAATGTTCATTAATTAGGTCTCATATAACAGAAAAGGGGAGTATTATTTTCCCTTAGTAAAGATAAGGTAAAGATCATACAGAGAAGTTAAATTACTTTCTCAGGTTCACACAGGAAGTTTGGAAAACCCAGAAATAGAGTTAGAGCCAGGATTTTGGAAGGAATTTCAGGCGTCTCCATTATACATGTAAGAGTGGCTTGACACCGTGACTGCAAGCTCCGTGCATGTTTGAAATCAGGCCACTCAAGAGGGTCCACAACTAGGCAACCACTGCTACTAATGACCTTGGCAAAACTTAGTCCCTATTCTTGACTGCTGCTCCACAGTCTTCAGTACTGCAAAGTGCAGTGTGCTGTCCCACCAAAATACAGTGGCAGCTAATTAAAGGCTGTAACATATCCCTAGCCACCCAAAAATTAAAGCCGCACATTCATTAAGCACTGTTTTCTTTTCTAATCTGTTCAAGAGAGTTTAAATGCATTATTTTTAAATTGGAAATTTGGGATAAGTCCTGGGTACTGCAGAACAGTTATGCTCCACGAAATCCTTTCACTCAGAAATAGATGATTACAACAGCTTCTATAAATATAAATTGTTTTACAGCCAAAGACAGACATCTAGTTTTCACTGAAATTAAGCCAGCAAATCTCTTCTGCCAGTACTATAACAATAATCATGCTGATAATGTTATTTCAGTTTACCAAAAGCCAGAATCCAATATGCTACAAATTAGATCAAGCACCAAAAGATAAGCAATCTGAAAGGAAATGAATCCTAATAAAAAAATTTAAATGTTTACATTTGTTTGCTGGGTTCAGATACAAACCCACCATACACAAGCAATCTCATGTTGAACTATAGCTTTATTTTCCCCCTGTTGCTGTTCCTCCCACACACTTTTTTTTTTTTTTTTTTTTTAATTTCAAAGCAGATTATGCAGACAAAGATATTATGAGAGAGCATATTTCAGTTGTAAGGTCTTAGGACAGGGGAAGGAAAACAGGGCTCAGACTAATTAAAAGCTTTAGAGAAGAAAGGCAAATCAATTAAAAATGCCAGAGGGCAGACATTGCTTAGAAAGAGAAGAGACTTTGACAAATTTGAAATAACTCTGTTCTCCACAGTCCATAATGGCAGATGAAAATAAGCTGCTCTCTTACCCACAAATATTCATGGGAGAATAAGGCATCTGATACCTCATGGATAATACAGATTTGTGCTTCTACATGCTCAATAAACAAGCCACAAGACTGAGTTAGTGTTTGGTGGGTACTTTGGAGAAGAAAAGCAACATATAAAATGTGAGATGTTATTTTTAAGACACACATGCAGCCAGCCTTCCAACTCAGCTGCTGAGTTATTAGTCTTATTGATCTGCTACTGCATTATTTTTTACACCACAAAACCCATTCGTTCTCAATAGAACGCAGACACTGAAAAGACAACAGTCATAAAAAGATTTGCAATTTGGAACTTCAAAGAAATCATATTCCAATTTTGGCAGCTTACTAGGAATAAGAACCCAAACTGCCATTGCTGAATGTATCCTTTGACTGTAACTATAATTTAAAAGCATTGTCCGATGTAATTTCTTCTTTTTTTTCCACACAGTGATTCCAGGCCAATTATTTATCCCCCCTCCCCCATAAGAATAGTGTTTTGAAGTCAGCCAATGAAACATGTTTTATTTAAGGACTATATTCCTAGAGCAATGGAATGGATTCTTTGGAGACCTAAAGGTTGCAGAGCACTTCATTAGTTCCACATAATGAAAGAATGGTGCAATTGAAGGAGGTCTCTAAGGGAGAATGGTGTGAAAATTAGAGACTCGTCTGCTCACTTGCAAAAAAAAAAAAAAAAGAAATTAAAAAAAAAGAAAATAAAAAAGGAAAGGAAAAAATTGGGAAAATGGAAAAAAAGGGGAGAAAAAAAGGGGGAAAAAGGAGAAAAATGAGAAAAGGAAGAAAATTTCTCCATTTTCTAAATAAAGCACACTGTCTCCATTCAGCCCATGGAGAAAGGGTGCCTACTCAATCCTCTTACCGTTGACAATATAATAAAACCAGAGGAACTTTTTTGAAGTAGATCTGCACATTCCACATTTGGATTGAGGGGCAATGGACTGTTTAAATTGCTATTTACATTTCCAGCTGTTTTACCAGTGATTTGCCCAACTTAATAGCTCTTTAAGCTTTTAAACAAGAAAATAGCTATTCTCACGACTCAAAGAAGAGACCATGGTTATTTCAGTCTGCCTCTATTGTAAAAGGCTTAGACCCCTCTCTCTTTATAGATGCCCTTCCCTTTATAGTACTTCCCTTTTCCATCTCCTCCTTCTTTCTAAATCTTCTTCCATCTTTTTAGCTCACTTTTTACATTATATACTTTTAGCACCTTAATGTATCTTTGCTGATACCGCTGATTCAAGGAAAGTGTTTGCAAGTAGTCACCAAGGTTCCCAAGAGAGACATAAGTTAGCCAGAAAATTAGATTTGCATGTATAATCTTCTGCTAGTTATTGGGGAGTTAGTCCATGTTCAACAAATGCTCTACAGCTATTGAAAAATGGATATTTGTTTATCCACTTTCCTCTGGGGGGTATATTAAAAAAACCTAGACGTGTGTACAGACATAACGTAAACTGTATTTTCTGCTTATTTTTCAGGCAAAGTGGAAGAAGAGGGCAAAGGGGCAGTCCACAGATAAGAATGAGACTAAGATAAAAGGTTAAAATGGGAGGGAGGTTATTTCATAGTGGCTCTATAAAAAACCTGCAATTATTTTGTTGTAATTTGAACCTATTAGCTTGTTTGAGTTGGTGCTAGTAAACTGAAAATCATGAAGAAGAAATTTGAAAACAAAACCCACCTCCTGCTTTTCCCCTGATCAAAGCTTCAATGTTTTCCTTTTATTAACTCTAAATGTCCCCTGTGTTTACAGATGGTTGCAACACTACTCAGACAGTGGAGCAAACAACCAAACCTGAACCTTGCAGGAAGTGGTAGCAGCAACTCTGATTAAAATTTTTGAAATGAATACGGTTCAGTTAAGAAAATTTTAGTAGTGGTCAGAAAAATGTAAGTTCTTTTTAGATTTTATCCTAACTCAAATATTTTTAGAGAAATGAATTGCAACTGGTATAACACCGGACATCTGTGATTTTCTTTTAAGGGTAGCACTTCATATTTAACAGTCATATATTCTAAAGTAAACATATTCTGAACTAAAGTTCCCATTTTTTTTTTCAGCAAGATTTTTAAAAATTAGTTTACGATGCCCAGACCAGGCATATTGGCTGCTGCTGAGCAAACGTTTGTCCTGGTGTCACGCACTGGCACGTCCCTGACAACATAGCGGTGTCACTAGGCGAGACAGGACTGAGAATCAATGTGTATTCGAATTACTTTGGTTACAAGAAAATTGGCTTGTAGCTGGACCATCTGTTCTCTTCAAAAAGGAAGGGAGAAAACCTGCACACCTGAGTCACTGAAAGGTGACAGAGTTCTAGAGGAAGCAGGTTTAAGGGTAAATCAGGTGCTATCTTTGCCTGCAAAGGAAAAAAATAATTATCAAAGAGCACAAAACCCAAGGTCCAGTAGGAGCCACAAAAAAAAAAAAAGAAAACCATCTAAAAATTCTAAGAACAATTAGACTTTATGAAATTTTTTAGTGAAAAGAAATTCCATTGTCTTTTAGTGCTCTGCAAGAGGGTTGAAAACAAGCAGTATTTAGCAGAATTTTTTTCTGGAAAACTCTTTGCTTAGATTTTGAAAATTCTGAGGCAGCTCTGCTATTAACACTAAAAAGAAAACAAATATACATGGGGAGGGGGCAGTGGGACAGAGGGGGGAAAGATTTTGTGAATATCTAATGTGTCAAATCCAGCTCTGTTTTAGTACTGTTGAAAAACCAGCACTCTGCCTAAATATATGTTATAAGAACACATGAAAATAATGAAAGAATGGTTTGAAAGGAAGTGCCTCAGAGCAGACATTAGTCTCATGGCACTCAGGTCTAAGAAACTTGATGCTTTCCCACCCTACACAAGACAGATTTTTGGTTATACATAAAATATCTCCTGTTTCTACTATATTTCTGTTATCGTTGTGTAGCAGTAAGAAAGGAAGGCTGCAAATCAGATCTCGTTCTGTGCCAAGGAGCCGCCTTAGGTATTTAGGTACACTAGATATATTCCCCTAGCCTTGGGTTCAACAGCTAAAAAAAGCATTAAAATCCATCTTTATTGAAGTGCCTAACAAAAGAAGAGGAAAAAAGCTACTGTGTAGAGTGTGGAAAGAATTAGCTTATGGGCCAGTCTATTAACAGGCAACAAACCTGTGCAGTAGAGTATCCACAGGAAGTCACACTGAGTAAAAAAATGTTTGAAAGTAAAATTTTCCAGCACTGGGCAAGATTAAGAGAGACGAACTCCTGTGAGCAGCTCCACTAAAACCAACAGTTTACAGTAATGAAAGAATCAGGACTCATTCTTGAGCTGCAGGAGCCCTGTGTTAGAGAATTCATTTGTATTAAAACACTACTTTGTCTCAAAGATGGAAGTTTTACTGCCAAAGGAGCCATAGTAAAAGGTCAGTGACTCAACCTGAGCACTCTGCAGTGTGTGAAGAGTTTTACATTTTATGCAGCATTCAGCTGCCACAGCCACCAGATCTCAGTAGTATCTCCTGACAAACCTCGTTAGGCTTCTTCCTGCTCTGTTAAATCACTGGAGGTTAGGAAAGAAGGATCCTATCTGTGTTATGCTGCCTGATAGGTTTTATATTTATGTGTTTACTAACACAAGAAAGATTTAACCCAGCAATTACTATTTCTCTAAGAGTCTGCATAATACAGACAGTTCTTAGTGCCCACAAAGTAAAGATTAATCTGACACAAGCACGTTATAAATGTGGATCAACACACAGCTTAGATGCCTGAAAACCACAGCAACTCTGAAAACAAGCTCAGAACTGGCAGGTTACCTTCACTTCTGATCTCCTCTTCCAATTCACAGTGGGTGCTATATCCTTCTCCCAGCAAGGCTGCTTTGCAGCTCCTTGCAGACAGCCTGCCTGGGCATTTCCAGCTGGGTGTTAATACTCAGGTGTGGTTGGTGTCACTGACCTTTGAAGGCTCCTCCAACCTCTCCCTCGTGTGC
This sequence comes from Oreocharis arfaki, assembly GCA_013398015.1. Taxonomy (NCBI): domain Eukaryota; kingdom Metazoa; phylum Chordata; class Aves; order Passeriformes; family Paramythiidae; genus Oreocharis; species Oreocharis arfaki. The sequence goes on from VZRR01009412.1 coordinate 773,425, forward strand.
CTGGGCTTGCACACCTGCGGTCCTGGCAGGGGGCCTGAAGGTGATGGGATGGGGGTGGCTACACCTACACAGGCTGGACAAATGCAGCAGCAGAGTTGAAGGCTATCGGAAACTACTGATTATTTAACGTAGATACTCCCTCCTTGGAACTCCTTGGTATTGTTTTCCCCAAATTAGCACAGAAAGGCATTTACAACTCCAGAAATGGTGTTGCAAGAGGCACAGTTTAGAAACAAAGGAGTCATTCCAATCTTTGTTGTAGTTTGTTCCATTTCCAAAGCCTCTCAGGTGCTGGGAGAGCATTTAGAGACAGTGAGATAGACCAAGCTAGCTGTGCTCTCATGCTGCAGGAAACACTCCGAATTCTGAGCAAACTGCTACCCCCAGTATTCCAGAAAGCAGTTTCAGTGTAACCCTGGGCCACTGCAAGGTTCACCAGGGAGGAGTCAGTTTCTAGGCATGGCCAATTTCCAGTGCTTCAGAGGAACTAAGCAAACAGTAACCCAGAGTACATCTGGCTAATTGTATAGTGAGAGAAAAAAAAAATCTTTCTTGACCCCAGTGGTTACACAGCTAAACCCCTGAAGCCCAGGCTTTTATTACAACCATTATCTTTATGCAAATCATGATCATGCTGAGGACTTATTCTGCCTGTTACATATGAAGGAAGGAGCTGAATGAATGATACATGCTGGACAGATTCCTTGGCCAGAAGGGACCATTCATGCCAAAGCCAGTTTGAAAGAATATCTTTTAGAAAGATATCCAAACTGCCTCCTAAAGACTCCAAGTGGTGTCAATCATGCTGCTCCCTTCATCTATTGTAATGTTCAGTTGCCCTCACTACTAGGACACTCTCTGAAATCAATGTAAAATTTATCTAGCATGAGCTTTTCCCCATCAGATCAGTTTCTGCAAACCTGAAAAGCACTGATAAACTGCTTGGTTGCATTGCTCTGTTAATATGCCTGCTGATGGCAGTTTTATAAACAGCTCTGCTACCCCTGAATACTCAGTTTCAGGCTTCGATAGGATTCATAAGGTGTCAAGGAAATTCTCTCTTAGATGCCAAAAGTTCTGCAAGGGGATTAGGCAAAAACTTGTCTTCTAATTTTTTTTTCCTTCTTTTTCTTGGATAGACAAACCAGACAGCCATAAGAGAAGCAAAGAAGCAAAATGAAAACTGACTCTGGTCTACAAGCTATGGCACAAAGCATGGTTGCAAGACAAACCCTTTTATCCTTACTCACACCTCTGTCCCTTCCAGTAATATTTACTGGCCACACACAAACATGTCATGTGATCCCAGCCTACCAAAATGAAGCCTAGGAAAAAGCATAAGCAGGGAAAGAAAAGAGAATTAGTGAAACAGTGAGTGGGATCTGAGACAGCAAAATGTCTCCTGCAGCTATTGCTACAAACTCAGTGATGGCTCAGAGCTGGGAGCACTAGAAAGGCACAAACCATTACTCTAATTGTAGTGGGTAAAACATGGGATCCTGCCAGCTGGAGATATTGCAACCAAACATAGCAGAGGCCAGCTTAGTCTATGTCTCCTTGTTACAGAAACATCCGAGGCAGCAGGGAAGAGCAGTCACACACAATATCCGGCATTATGTAAAAACAGCTCCTCAGCAGCTCTGGGATGTGCTCAATCAATAGCTGGAAAATACTGTTTGGTTGGGCATTGAGCAGTAGCAGGTGCACCTACTAAGCAGCTATTAAAATGCCTGTTCCCCCAATCAATTCCTTATAGATAGTCCTTGGGCTACCGAGTTTTCAAAAGCTCTGTCACTTAAGGCTTCTCTTCTCTGGCTCTGTTGCCACCACCACAGTAGTCACACGAGCACATGTACGTGTGGTGGAAAATCACTGTGCTTTCTGCACAGCCTTCATTTCTGCTGGCTGACAAATGCCTGAATGCAGCTCCCTGGCTGTGTCTGGTGCCCTTCTTTGCTCCTTTCCATCTGCCCTTCTCTTGCTTCAGATTGAACAGGTATAGTTTGTGCTGTTTGCTCACTCAGCCCACACTTGCTGCCCTGCCAGCTGCACATCTTTTAGCTGTGAGTAACAGCCTGGGAGCCAAGAATTGACTGAAAACTCTTTCTAGTCCTGCTTCCTTGCTGGTGTCTGACTCATGTGTTGAAGTCAGTCAAAGTACAAGACATATAAGCTGAAAAATCTGCAAAAATGTTTTAGTCCCTAAGGTCAGAAGTGCAGTAAAATTTATTGATGTTCCTTGACATTAGCCCACTCCACAGTACTGCTAAAAGTCCTATGCTGAGAGTCCAAAATATAAGCCCATGTAGAAATTTTCTGCCCAATTTCTTTTTAGAAAGCTCAGAGGTGAGAAGCATTAAGCTGAATAAAGATGCCAGGCAAAGTGAAGGTTTCAAACCCTTATTGTGAATCACACTGAATAGTATCATTCTGCAGGGTTTTTGGGAGTTCCTCTTTTAGAGAATGAACTTCAGTCACTGAAGATACACAAAACTTGTCCTCAAATGCTCTATGGCTTTATACACCTCACGCCTGTGTGTGCAAGTCTCTCACAATTTTATTCCCAGACTGTCAGTTCTGGGCATTTGTAAATACGTAAAAATGATCAAAAAATCCAGAAAGACACAAAAATGCTCAAGATTAGAGCCCTGGAATGCTGCATTTTGGGAATACAAATATAGTTAGGAATCTGTTCCTTTGCAGGGACAAATCCTAAATTTGCTGCATTCAAAGAACCTCAGAAGGCAAATTTACATAAGCAAACTCTTCCACTGGCTGTGTCAAGGGGAAGCAGCACAAGCTGTGAGGTGTAGGTGCAGCCCTGTGAGGCTGAGAATCAAAAGAGATGTCAGAACTGGCACAGCACATTTATGGAGATACTGGCTGCATCTGGATACATGAGTGCAGTGCTTCTGTGGAGAAATTGGCAAAAAAGTTTGTTCTCTGCCAGAATCTCTCTTAGCAGAGTCACCAATGCCTGTTTCCAAGGCAGAACAGCTTCTCTGGGACCTGGTGTTATAATTTTGGCAGACAGACATTCACGCTGCTTGAGCAGAGGCTGGGATACATATGTGGTATGTATGGCACCAAGAGTAAATTTCTCATCACTGCTTTGCCTTCTGGTTGGAAGTTAACACCATTGCTCAGCAAAGGGCAACATTAAACTGTAGTTCCCTTATTTAAAACAATAACAAATGTCTCCTGCATAGAAAACTAACAGGCCCTGTCCCCAGATGGCGTAAATTAGCATGGCACCACTAATGTCTGATTTATAACAACAGAAGATCCAATATACCACATGATTAAATGTGCACTTTACTAGCCTGGAAATATCTTGAGGGCCATGTAATTGTGTGGTAATGAACTAAACTTTTAATTAAGTTCTCATTTTGAATTAGAATCAATAAGTCAATAAATAGCCTTCACTTGATTTAGATGATTAATATGCACAGCTGAGACTACACTCTATGTCCTCCCTAGTTCTCAGGGTCTCTTTTCTCCTCCATATGTCAGAATCTAATGAAGGAGCTCTGAAGTATGGTCCTAATATATTATTGTCACACACATGGTGATAATACTGGTGGAGTTAGGAGACTGCCAGGTTTCTATTATAAATCCTGTTCCCAAGGTTTTATAGCATGTGTGTTTCAAACTGCAGTCAGCAAAGTTGTTTTTACAAGGAGCTGTCAGTCCCAGTGTGAATTTTTGTCAAAATAAAATTAAAAATGGATTTGATAGATTCAATCTGTCAATTTTTCAGGATTTCTGAAGCTATTTTTGCTAACCTCTGGCATAATACGCCTTGGATTTGTAAAATGCAGTTTCATAGCAAGCTTTTCAACAAGACCAATTGCTGATTTTAGTTGGAAGAAGAGAAAGGGCAAATAGGTTTGTATGGTGGCAATGACTCTTCTATTTTAAGACTAGACAAGCCCTTTCTGACCATCTAGTCTGACCCTTTGAATAGCTAGGTGACAGAATTTCATCCAGTAATTAACACATCTGTCCCAGTAACTTGCAGGTTGAATTCCAGCAGTTCTTCAGAAAGTTATTACCTCTCGCTGTAGGGAATGTTGCAGACAAACTATAATCCAGCATTTGGAATGGCAGAGCTGAAGCTATCACTTCAGACTTGTACTCTTCACTCTGCTTCTGACTCACTGTGTGGTCTTAGGAAAGTAACTTAATTTTTCAGATTTCTCCATTTTTCCATCTTCTGCAATGAGGAAAATAATATTTAAAAGCCTCAGAGAGGAGGTGGTGAGATGTAATAAATTACTTGAGGAATGCTTTGAACTCTTCAGATAAAAGATGCTATTCTGTAAAAGTGAAGAAAGACACTAGCATGTATTCAAATTTCAAAACTGATTACTTTTCAGAATGTGTTGTTTCTCTCCATTTGTGTCAACCTAACAGCTGCTGCTGAACAAATCAGGTTAGGTGAAGAACTGAACCTCACAGTCCATTTTAGAAAGAAAGAGTGCAGAAGTTGGTAAGGATACTTTCACTCCACTTGTAATACTTTTCTCTACTAGAAGGGATGGTTTTCATTACGACCGTATTTTGTCTTCATTTCCACTGGATAGAGTGTCTTTCAGTGGGACTCTCTCAGGGTTACAATAACTGTCCCTTTCTCGACTGTTTAAATATATGGTAGCCAATTTGATTCTGGAGAGCAACAGAAATTATTGGGGCAATTTGCACTTTGGACTCTTGCTGTGTTTGGACACTCAAAAAATAGAAGGTTTCATATTCAAGGGTCTAATAATAAGGCTTGACACTGGCATAAAGTATAGCTCAGACCATTATACCTTAAAAAACATCCAGCTTCATCAGCTGGAATATCCAGGACCTTTTTCAGAGTGCCTTTTACAATTAAGTTCCAATAACAATCCTTACTATTTAGGGTCGATATTTACCCTGATAAACACATCTGCTTCAAAAAGTGTCCCTTGGCACTTAGGCTAGTCATGCAAAGTGACCTGCATACCCACTCTGGGTATTGTGCTGCTCAAAATTAGCTCCTCAATATCCCCAAGAGACTACGCATTATTTTATCTCAGCTTTCTAATTCAAAGATTCCAAAAACCAAGGGAGAAGCAGGGCAGTGAGGAGGGTAAGGTCCACAGTCCATGGCACTGCAAGGTGTTCAGCCAAGTAAAATTACTTTTCTGAAGGACCATCACAATGAAAACCCCAGGGATATGTGCTGGGCACCTCAGCTCCTGACCCTCCACTATTCACCAGGCCATCTCCTGTGCAAGAGACCACAACTGCAGCATGATGGCTCCAGGAACAGGATCTCAGTGGACGACACGGAAGAGAGATGAGGATTGCACTGGAGCAATCATTGCTGCAGTGTGGTCAATGGTGCCTACATACAGTGACTTCCTCGCAAGACACAAGATGTAGAGGGAAGACTCCCAAAATAATGATAGGATTTCAGATGTATGGGAAGGGTAAGTTTGGATTAATGGAACTGTTGTAGCTGGTCTTAACTTGTCTCCCAAGGTCTGTACGGCCAAGTCCTTTAGAAATACAATTTCTCTGTTAAGAATCTGTGTTCTTTGCCTCTCTGTTTTTTCCACCCCAATTGAATTAGAAGTTCAACACCAGATGAGGGTTCTCAAAGCCTTGTTAAACTCAAGAGAAATTTCTGTGATGGTTTGGGAGGTTTCAGGTTCTGAATCCTGGCCACAGAGAAGAATGAATGTTTGTATGAAACTCAGCAGGACAGTTTTTCGGTTGGTCTTGTTAGCTTCAACTACACAAAAATAACAGATAATATGTTTTTTGCTCACAAACAGTTTTAATGTTTTTTAGCAGTTTAACTGTGGACCAAAAAACAGTGGGGACCAAAGAAGAGTTGGGAAACAACTTCTAAAGAGTCCACATTAGCAAGTAAAAGTGCTCAACCTGGGGATAGTTTAGATTCAGGACAAGATAAATGAAAGATTAAACAACCTCCACACCATGATTTCAGTAACCACTCAGATGCAATATACCAAATTAATTCCTCATTTATGGTATTACAGTGGGGCTGCACCAAGTTGTGAATTTAGCATGCTGACACTGTTCAGTGAGAAATGCAGAGATGCACAAATAAACATCACAAAACCACTTAAAGTGTCATTTCACAGAATGCTTTCCTTTCCCTTCAGGCACCAGTGGTGACCAGAGGCAGTTGGAGCAGAGCTGGTCAGCAAAGGCTACAAGTATAAAAATACTGAGGAAGAGGAATCACAAGCCATTCCTCTAAATGAACAACACTGTTTTGTCATGACTGTGTTTGAGTATTTACAGTCCAGATTAATTCTGAGTGTAAAAAATAACCAGAAGCATGTTCCTCTGTGAGCTGAATCTCACCTTTGTCACAGATAAAGAGTATAAATTGCCGTGTAATATTTATTCATTGCTGGCTCACTACTGAGCCAACGTTGTTTCTCCTTTGTCTCTAGGGCTGAAGAGTTTGTGAGCAAGGTGTTACAGAGATCTCTGTTGAGATAGGACGCTGAAAAACAGAAACCATATAACTGCTGGCTGCCATCTATTACTGATGGGATTTATTTTATTTCCTTAATGTTTTCAGGCCTGTGGGTAGATGTCCCAAAAAGCTTTGGACTAATTCTAGCTCCCCTTCAATGAGGAAGAGGTCCTTTTTCTCATTTACCAATGTGCAGCAGCAGATGGCCAGAAGTGGGAATCTTCGGGCAGATGTATGGGACTAGACACAAAGAAACATAGGAATATAACTGGACAGCTAACAAAACATGGTAGCACAGACAAAATTAACTTGATTCTTGGCAGTATTTATTCCACTGTCACAGTGTTACTAATCTCAACAGAATTAAAAGCTCTCAACAGAATTAAGAGCGTTTTGTCAATGATGTGTGGCACAGATCTCTGAATATGGATAGTCAGCTTTTCACCAGTGCAAACCACCCATGTAGACCAGCCCACCATGAACAACTCGGGTGTTTACAGGGGTTAGCCTATCATGCAGATTAAGTCTGAGTTGGACCAGCCAAATGTTTTGATCCTCTGGCAGTGTGCAGGGCAGATGGAATATTAATCCTCTGAAATATCATACCATGCAATTTATAATAATCAGGAGAGTGATGAGAAAAACCCAGGACAATATTATGGAAAATGGGCCTTTTTAATAATCTGGCTTCAGCAGACTCAGAGAAACGGGCGAGAGATTCCAGACATATTTGAAGACTTTGAAGGCACCAAGGAAATAATCCATTTAATTCAATAAAAGTCCAGTCTGGAATTGCCTCATTTGCAGCTTGCTTGACATTTGCTGAAATTTTTGGTGTCAGTAAAATAAAATTGCTCTCTCGGTATAATTAACTCACTAACACATTATTGAATGAGACATTCAGTGTGGGTCTAAGCTTTTTGTCTCAAAACCAAGAACATAAAATATTTTAACCTAAATGGGACATGAGAATTGACTAGTGATATTTGAATGCAGGGACTGGTCTGGACTCTGCCTCTCAAGAGATTCTACCATGGGCTCCTCCTACTGTACTTTGCACCATGCCAAAAGCACACTTAAAAAAATGTTCTGGTCTTGGCTGGGATAGACATAATTTTCTTAGTTGCTGGAACAGTTCTGTGTTTTGAGTTTAGGATGAAGATAATGTTGATAACACACTGGTGTTTTAGTTGTTGCTGAGCAGGGTTTACACTAAGTCTAAGATTTTTCAGCTTCTCCTGCTGCCTTGCCAGCAAGCGAGGCTGGGGTTGCACAAGAAGCTGGGAGGGGACACAGCCAGGACAGCTGACCCCAACTGGCCAAAGGAATATTCTAGACCATATGACCCCAAGCTGGCAATAAAACTGGGGGAGTTGTCTGGAGGCTGGGAACCTGCTGCGCAGGGATTGGCTGGGCATCAGTCAGGAGGTAATGAGCATTTACACTGTGCATCACTTGTTTTGCATATTCTCTTATCTTCATTATTATTTTCTCTTCCTTTTCTGTCCTATTAACCTGCCTTTATGGCAGCCCATGAGTTTACCTTTTTTCTGATTTTTTTCCCCCCATCCCAGTGGGGGGGAAAGAGGGAACAGCTGTGTGGTGTTTAGCTGCCTGCTGGTTTAAACCACAACAAAAAACTTCAATTCACTGGGAGTTTTGTTGGTTTTGTTTGGGTTTTTTTTTTTTTTTCAAATGGACCACTATGGACACATTGTGACACCTCTACCCATAAGGGAAGCTTGTTAGCTGCATTATAAATCATATCAGCACAGAAGCAGATGGCCTGTGGGTGCATGTCTCCGAGCACACACGGCAGCTCCCTATGCAGTGGCTGGCTGCAGGGCTGAGCCATAACCCAGTACTAAACCATCAAACTGCTATTTATGACCTTATTTGCCTCCCTAGACCAATGGGGATAACCCAGCCTCATGTTGGGGCTGATGGAATGCATCCTCTGACTGGACGCCGAAAGGCAGTGACACGTCTCGTTCAACAGTCACTGCCTGCCAAAATCTCACAGACAGTAAGAAAGGTCCACAGCCAATAAACCTCCAGAGCACAAAGCACAAAGCCAAGTGGGACGCTCCCCTCTCACCTGCTCAGGGAACAGAGGCTGTCGGTGCACTGCAGCTTGTGCATGAGCTGCATCCTGATACAGCCACGTAGCGTTGTACAAAACAGGGACTGCACAGGGGAGCTGGACTGCTTTTGTGTGATTTAATGCTCTTGCATTTGTTTCCGAGACCATTTGCTTGCAAATCGGTCTCTTACTTCGTCAGTGAAATTAAAAGGCAAATCAAGATTAGTAAAGGAATTATTGAACCTGCAAAGTGTAGCATCAGAGCTATTTGGTATTTCACGTAAAAGGAATATATTGAATATAGATTAAAGAATAATTGGTTAAAGTACAAAGATGACAAGGAATGATACTACTTTATTTGCCTAAAAGGGAAGTGGTCCTGACAGAGGATGGATGGATTCACTTTTACTTAGAAACACCATCCAGTTCTTGAAATGTCAACAGAAAATAATTCAGGAACTACAAATGTGGTCTAATGTCAAATAAAAGATGCAATTTCAAGTCATGAAAAAAAAGATTTCAGTGGCATGACACATCCTTCAATTGGTCTGCAGATTGTGCCACACAGCTACAAACAAACTTTGTGGGTGGTAACACAAAGGAGGCATAGAGACTCTCTGGATATATTACAGTATTATGGCACAATTCTGTTTATTAAGTCAATCTTTCATTCTCTGCTTTAAAATGTCTACAGTTATTTTCCCTCTTCCATTCTCCTCCAATTCAGTTGTACAAATGGATTATTTGCACAAGTCTGACCTAGGCCACCACGGCTGAATCTCAACTCTTCCCTGGGGAGGTGACACAGGACACTGCATGGCTGCAGCACTCGTCCCTTCGTGATTTTGGTCTGTGTGGCCAGGCTTTGGGAGTGGAGGGGGGCTACAGGGGTGGCTTCTGTGAGGAGCTTCCAGAAGCACCCCCCATGTCCAGAAGAGCCAATGCCAGCTGGCTCCAGGACCGACCTGCCACTGGCCAAGGCTGAGCCCAGCAGAGATGGTGGTGACGCCTTGGGAATAATGGATTTAAGAACAAAAGAAAACTTTTTGCATAGCTGTAATTGGGTGTAGAGAAGAGTGGGGTGAGAACATGTGAGAGGAACAGTTCTGCAAACACCCAGAGCAGGGCAAGAGGAGAAAAAGGAGCTTCTCCAGGCTCCAGAGCTGAGATTCCTCTGAGAATCCATGGTGCAGCCCATGGAGAGGCAGCTGAGCCCCTGCAGCCCCTGGAGGAGCCCATGCCGAAGCAGGGGGATGCCTGAAGGAGGCTGTGACTCTGAGGGAAGCCTGTGCTGGAACAGGGTCCTGGCAGAATCTGTGGAGAGAGGAGTCCAGGCTGGAACAGGTTTGCTGGCAGGACTTGTGACCCTGTGGGGGACCCACACCGGAGCAGGGAAAGTGTGTGAGGAGCCCTTCCCCTGAAGAGTAAGGAGCAGCAAAAACAATATGAGATGAACTGACCACAACCCCCATTCCTGGTTCCCCTGCAGTACTGCAGGGAAGGAGGTAGAGAATTTGTGAAAAAGTTAAGCCCAAGAAGAAGGGAAGGGTGGAGGAAGGGGTTTTAAGATTTGGTTTTATTTCTCATTATCCTGCTCTGATTTGACTGGTAATAAATTCAATTCATTTCTCTGAGTCAGTTTTGCCCCATGACAGTAACTAGTGAGTGATGTCTCCCTGTCCTTATCTCAATCCAGAAGCCTTTAGTTATATTTTCTTTCCCCTGCCCGTTTGAGTGAGGAGGGCAGTGATAGAGCAGCTTTGGTGGACACCCAGGTCAACCCACTACAAGTCCCTACCAAGAGCCTAGAGGGCTCCTGGGAAGTGCCCAGAACAGAGGGGAGCTACTTGCTGGCATATCCCATTCGTACTGGCTTCTAGCTGCTTCCCTGCAAAGAATATAGAGGCTTTACTGGGTGCTTACCAAGATCTCATGGTTTCTGTCCCTGGGAATGCTTCTGTCAATGGAAGGAGGCTGGCAAAGAGCTCCAGCACTACTGTCTTGTTAGCAGGAGCAAAAGCCCATCCTACAGGAGCAACTTCTCCCTACTTACAGAAATCGCAGCCCCTTGTTCTTCCATGTACAAGAGTAGTGACACCTTTCTTTGCTTGTCCTGTCTTTTTCCTTCTTACATACTCCCAGGTATTATTTGTAATTTGGGCTTGTATCCTAAAACATTCCACGGAGGCATCTCTCTCTACTTTTCAGGATACATTCATTAAAGTCATGAATATTGAGATTTTTCTCTCTTTTGGAATGTTTTTGCAGTCACGCATAGCTCACGTAAGGTTTGTACAGTTGTTTTTTGTCATGATTCTCACAGGAAAATGAAACAATTTAAAAGCAGAGTAATAGAATGATGGTGATTGCTGTTTGTTGCTGACCTGCTGTGGGGAGAGTAATTGCTCAGTAATTAAAGCTCCAAAGACCAATTTATACTTTTCAGTCCTTCACTAGCACTGGTACAGCATTGCTTCCTGCTCCAACACTCATGCAGAGGTGATAACTATTTGCAAGGCTGTTTTCTAGCTCTCCAGACAAGAGGTGCTGGTTAAAAAAACTGCATCTCAAAAAAATGCTTGTCTTAGAAAGGGACTAAAGGAATTATTAAAATACATGTCACCATCTGGATTGATTCAGGATTATTGGTGGTTATACATGCCAGAGAATTGCTGGGTTCTAAACACAATTGAATACAAATTTGCTAACCTAAGGAAAAGCAAGGAAAAAACAAAAACCCTTCAGACATATGTGCTTCCATAGTCCTGATCTTTACACTGCCAATACAAATAAAAATAATTAAAGCAGAGATGGCTGTTGTTGGCAGTTCACAATATTTAGGATCAATAAAACAACAAAGAATGTATAATGCCACTTTGGGTTAATCATTCTACTTAATGTGGCCAAAAGTCACATCCTTCTGTAAGTAAAATAATTCACTTGTTAGTTGCATAGGCGCAGGATACCCTGCCTCGATCTGTATCTAATACTGATGTATCTGATAGAATTATGGGATAATACTAAAAGAAATACCTGGTTGTTTCTCATTCTGTCAAGATCTGGCAGCTGTGTCAGCCTCAGGAGACCACTGAGTCCATTTGGCATAAGGCATGGAGCACTGCAGTGGGTTATTTGGGGCTCAGCTGCAGAGCTGTGAGGTCTTCCTGGTTTCAGACAGGACACAACAGCTCCGTGGGAGCTGGGGATAGGACACTTTCAGGATGACCAAGGCAACCACATTCTCTATTTGTCTCTCTTTAGTTTTCAAACCAATGATAGAAAAAACTGATATTGTTTTTGGACCAAGTCAACAATACTGAGTGATGTGGAGCCAAAAGTCAAAGGCCAAAATCAGTGAGTATTTGGTCAGACTACAGATTTTTTGCTGCTCAAGTTAAGGCCATGCATTCACTCTCTTCTCCTTCTTTCCCATCACCCAAAAAAGGGCAGTTATACCAAATTAGCTGGAGACACACTGATACAGTAGAAGAGAGAATAAGGAGTTAAAAAAAATCCTTTGTACCTCAGTAAGATGGTCCCATCATGATCTTTAATTAGGCCTGGTGATCTCACTGGAGCACTCTGGGCAGTCTCAAGGGGGTAACATAGAGATAAAAGACCAAAATTGAGATAAAAGAAGAAATTGAGAAAGAGCCTTCAGATAAGAACTGCACAAATATTTTGCATTGTCACTTTACCCATCTTCTTCTTAAAACTATTTGTAGTGATGTCAGTGCATGTTACCTTGCTCCTGCAGCCAACCTAGTGATGCTGCAGTCAGACAAGGTGTCACTTCTTCACTGGGCTGTCTCACTGAGGCTGCATAAGTTGATATTTTTTTCACAGCTACTTGAAAACCACCATTCTCGTGAATAGTGTGGTGCACTTAGTATTAAATTTGATATAGTGTAAGTTACAGGTATTAGAATGCAAGGAAATTGCCTTGAACAATTAAGAGACGTCTTTCAGCTGAAAACAAATTTAGGATTTGTCCTAATCTCTGGAAGTTACCACCAGTACCACACTTGCAAAAAGTGCAGGCTAGCAGAAAGCAGCAGAGCACAGCAGTAAATCTGCAAAGCCATTAGTCTTCTAGACAGCTGTTACAAATACAGCAGAAACTTATGGATCTACATAATCTCAAATGTAAAAAGTCGTACCTTTCATTCAGAGGAGTGCTTTACAACCATTAATTAAACCTCATGACACTTCAGGGAGTTAGTAAAATGCTAATGCCAGTTTGGCAGATGTGTAAATTAGCCTATTTATCATTCAATATTTGAATGTACTTGATCACATCCAGGGGAAACTGAACTGGAACCTTTTTATCTATTGATTTTCCTATGCTAGAGGATATGTATGGTATCTCAAGAGATTTGGAGAAGGCATGTTCCATTTTAAAATGAAATTATTTTGAATAATAGAGACTCCTTAATTTTCTACTTTTCCACAACAAAATTTAAAATAAATATTCTCCCTCTACTGTACCTAACATCAGAAAAAACAAATACAAGCTTAGGAAGGTACGAAATAAGTTACTGTTTATCTGTTTTCTCTGCCTACTAAACATTTTCAAGAGTCTTTTTCCTGTAGAGATAATTAAAGATAAGTGTGACTAAAGGATGAACCTACTTTCAAGTCAACCCATTCCTAGAAGCCAGGAAGCAGTACTAGGGCACAACAATACACGACTTATGATTTCCAAGGAGGAGGGGAAGGCAGATGAGAAGTAAGCAAATTCCTAAGTTGCAGATAATTTAGAAAACCTTAGTTCATGCTGTAAGCTTTCAGAAGATGAGGCACGTTGAAAGAATACATGGAATAAAATACTTGGTGCTGTGAAGCCTCAGTAGCACACTTAGCGAAGGGTAATTTAAGATGTCTGGCCTCTGAAGTCAATAGACACTTGAAAGGACTGGTGGTATCTCTAGCATATGGCACTTTTCAGAAGTGTTAAGGAAGGCCTGACCTTGTGATTTGGTGGGCAGGAAAGCAGCTGAAGCTGAGTGGTCCTAAGGCTTTCAGCTCTCTGCCCACTTCCCATCTGTTTCAAAAATCAGGACCCAGCAGAAAATACATTGCAGAATAATCATGTAACTGGTCCCACAAGCTTACATTGTGTCTTCCCATTGAGCTGCACCCTATTTTGGTTGTAAAACTTTTGGAAAACATAGCAGAGGCTGAACAGGTAACTGAAAGGGACAATGTAATGACCTGGCAAAGCTGTAGAAGCCTAAATATGATTGCTACTAACATTACAGCTGTACAACTCACTGTAATCAGATCTCCTCCTACGGGGAGAAAGCTGAGTCCTGCACTGCAGAGAGATGCTTACCTCAGTTCTCTCCATCTTTAGTTAGTCATGCTTTGGCTACGTAAACTCATCCAACTTCCTTTGAAGCATCATGTCCTGACAGCTGCTAGGAACAGGATATCTGACCTGATAGGTATAGCAAATCCTAAATTCCTGGAAAGGGCCTCCTTTGAGTGTGCTCTTTGGTATTTCCTTTCCTATGGAAATGGGCAGAACTGTCAGCCTCCTTGGAAACTGCAATTAATCCAGGGTGAGGAGCTCATTGCTGCAACAAAGATGCAGACAAAATTGTTTTTTCTTAGTGTGTCTACTATTCAAACATTCTGGTCAAGCCACATTCACTAGGTTCAGCTTTGAGCTTGAAGCCAGAAAGTGCTCTGAGGCTGTGCTCCTGACTGTGATCCTACTAAAAAGTGCTGTGCTAAATAAATATCTGATATATCTGGGACTTATTCCCTGGAAGGATCACAAAGTGTTTTGCATGCTATATATAGGAATCACTTCATCTACCACCAAAATGTGGTTACATATGAAGTGAAAGGGAGGGCAGAGAACAGAAACACTGCAGCTATGATGTGAAAAATAGATCAGCTAATTTTAAAGGCAGATGAATTTCTTGAGCCTGAATCAGAGCCTTTGAATCTATTTAACAGAAAACATCATAAAAATCTTCATTGATGCCCTATTGTCAAGTTCTTGGCTCCCCATTACTGCTGAAACACAATGGTCCTATGTTTCAGTGGCCCTACTTGAATTCAGGCTCTGATGTACATTTGCCCTTTAATCATAACATGATTATTTTAAATATAATTGTGAATACCAGGAGGGCTTGCCACAATGACACCAATTCCAAACACTGGAGAAAAAAGCAGCAAAGAAGGAAAGACTGGTAATAAATTACCTGACAACAGCCATTCCTGTAGTTCACCGGAACAGTGACTAATGCATTCACCCTCCCAGCAATCCTGCAAAATAAAGATCATCACTTACACTGAGGAGGAACCAAAGGCTCAGAAAGACTCACACCCTCCATGCCCAGCAGCTGTTCTTCCACTTAGATCACGGTATCAAAGTCCCATCAATGCCTCTAGGCAGAGGCTGAGGGTTGTACCCTCTCTCCTTGGGGACTGGACAGGCCCCAGCAGGGTCTGGGACCTAAAGCACTCCCTTGGTCATGGGCCAGGACTGACAGTTTGGTGGCTTCTTTCAGCTGCTGCTGTGGAAATGAAGTGTGTTCTGGGGCACCTTTCTAACTACTGCTTGGCTGTGTCCTGTCTTTCAATTCCTGTTTATCACTGACCATGGAGCTGGAGCTCTCCTTTGGCTCTTCCCTAATGCCACACCATCCATCTTCCCCTGGGGCATCTAACCCTGCCCTTGAGCTCAGGGTAACAGCTTTCACTGGGAATGAAGCACCTCCAAAGCAGCAAGAGCAGTGTTAGAGCTGGAGAAGGAAGCCAGTGCCTCACCAGAGCCTTACACTGCCAGTTCTTTAAATTGTATCATTCATCTTCTACCTATAGCCATGTTTCAAAGGGACTGCACAGTTCACAGCTCTGCTAATCAGTTCTGGAGCTTTTCACCTCGAGGTTACAGGTTCACAGTCTCCCTTGGTTATGACTGTCAGCCACCCTTTGGTGCTTTCCTTGGCTTGTGTGCCTGTTGCAGGGCAGTTATCGCTACCTCTCTCTGCCTGTTACCTATTTCACCAGATTTTTTTTTAGTGGAATCCATTGTTTGGATGGGACATGAATTGTAGGGTTGAAAAGCATATAAAGAAAATATCTACATGTGGTAAAAATGCACCAGAATTCTTAAGGCTTTTACTTTCCACAGAATTTTGAGGGACAGAAAAATATAAAATATTCCTTGTCCTTTTTCCCAGGTAAACAGGGGTTGCACAAAGCAAATCTAGCATGGTTCTACAAAGTAATGACTATGAAGAGAGCAAGATCCAGTCTCCTGGAGACAGCCAAAAAAGATGTCAAGTCAGTGAACCTATGAGAACAGTCTAAAACCCCCAGTCTCACCAGGAACATAGGATTTGCCATACTGGATCAATTAATAGGTTCCTCATGAGAGCAGTATTTTTGCAAATACATGGAGCAAAGGAGCTGAGAACGCTTATTTGGGATGTCTCCTGTGAAGCGAAATTCAGCGAAATAGACTGATATCTATTTCAGGACAGTATGAAAGAAATGTGTGCTGCTCCTAGCAATGAGATACCCTTCTGTAGATAAAGCTAACAGTTAGAAATGATGAATTTGCTTGCATTCAAAAAACCCCCCAAACCAATCAGTGTCTTTTCTCTGTCTTTTCTCTGAAGGGTACATTTAAATTCAGACACTTATGACTGAAGCAAATCTGTAATTTAAATATTCCTGGCTTGTCCATTCTGCTTTATTTGAAGTATTTCTGACTCTCTTTCCTAGCAAGCCACTCTAAACATACAGGTAGTGCAGAAAAGTTACATGTAGTTGAATTTAGTGAAGATATGAAGTTTTGATATTTGAAATTTTTTTTTCCAAAATTCAGCTTTCAGGGTCATGCAAGCATGCAAAAAGTCTTAACTTCCATTTAGAAAAAGGGAAAAAGCAAAAAGTTTCTAGCCCCTGTGGTTGCAAAGAAAGATTTTGAAAATAGAGATCAAAAAGTCTCACAAGGCAGAAGACAAACAAAAAACCTATTTGTATTATTTTAAAACTTCCATGATTTTTAAGCCAATAACACAATTTAGGTTGTAAGGTGAATGTCTGCTCCTTGATATTTGAATGCCTGGTTTGGAAATGCTGGACTTTATAGTATTATTTTCTACTTCTTTTATATTTTTAGTATTGAGGACTAAAATTCCAAGTTTCAGTGGAGTAGAATGCTTTCTTCTCCTGAGGTGATAAATCCCTGAAAATAATGGAAATACTGACAGAACTGTAACTATACTGTCTCAAATGAGTCACCCTGATTTTTAGTTTCTAATTAAAAGCATATTTCTTTCGAAATTGGCTCTTATATAACTTGTAAATCATTTTGGTGGCAGCTCAGAGGGAAATAAGGGGAATGTTGATCTTGGCAAGCTTGATCTTGGCAAGAAAAAAAAAGAATTTTCATCTGAACTTCAAATTCTTAAAACCTCTTAATCCAAACAATATATATACTGGGTCGAAGAGTTCTTTAAAAGAAGAAAAAAAAAAAGCATCAGCAAGTTTAAAGTTGCAAAGAAATTGACAGGTATTCTGCTGCCTCCCTGTGGAAGCTGGGATGCTTTAACTAGAATTCATTTTGAAACCAGAATGGAGTGCACCAGCATTTTTAGTTCAAACCAATTTGCAAGAGTATGTCTAATTATCTGCTGGCTTTAAAAGCACAAACATTGCATGGGGGCTAAACAGATGGATTCTGTTGAAGGATGTGGGTGGGGGGATGGCCACGTAGGCACTGTGGGTGCTGCACAGGCCCCAAGGGCTGTATCTGTTGCTGGTCTAGTGGCCAAGGCTGTGCTTTGAGTGATTGAGGAACCACATCCTGCTACACATTCCCACTGCTCCTAAACTAAGCTCAAGAAGAAAAAAAAAGTTAATTTTCTACTGTTCTAGCCACAAACCTGCTCTCTAGTTAGTGCAGGTAGGGAAGCAGCAAAGTGCTGCCAGTGGGTTCAATTGCTCTGTAAATGGAGCTTCCACTTTGGGTCTCCCTCACCCCTGTGGAGCACAATGTGTGCTTCTATTCCGTGCCACTTCTGAGGAAAAAACTGTGGAGATAAATAACTCCGACCCTTCCCCGAAGGACAGAAACAATACTCATTTTACAGAAGACAGTAGCAAACCAAAGGCTTCTGGACAAGCCCCTTGTAGGGAGGGAGGCCCTGGAGTGGGCAGCACAGGGAACTGTGCAGGGAGAAGATGGGGAAGCAGTGGCACTCCTTGGCCAGCACTAGAGGAGATACGAGCCAGTGCTGACTCAGCAAGCACTGCCTGCCAGAATAAGGTCATGTCAGGGTCAGCATTGCCCTGCCTGCCCTTCTCCAGCACTGAAAGGACCAATCAGGTCTTTGTTGTTCCTCCTCTCATATTTCTACTTCCCAAATTTCTTCAGCAGCTGGCACTCACTGCTGTGTGATCCAGGTGCAGTGGAGCCCATCCTGGCATTTCTATGAAAGAAGAGATGGTGATCTGATTCCATCTCATCTGAGCCACCCGAGTGAGCTAAACCATCCTCGGGAGATGCACTGCTCCTTGCTTAAGAATTGAATTACATTCGGGGGGAGGGGAGGGGTGAGGAGGTGGGAGAAACCTTCCTCTAGAGATTATAAAGGAAACTCAGGAGACATCTTGATTCACGTGCTTGGAATTATACAGGATTAATAACAGCTGCATGAGCACGGGCCGGGTGTACAGCCTACCAGCTCACTAAACACACCCAGGACAAGACACCACTGACTGTTTTAGCTTCTCTGGGGCACTTTCTCAAGAATCATGATGAGTCCACAAGAATGGGGATTTATATCATCTGTCCTTTACAGAGTGGACAGTCTGCTCTCCAGGCTCAAGCCAGCAGAGATTGTGAGATTATTGCCTCACACTCAAGCTCCCCAAAAGATCTCGATGAAGCCACCAAAACTGCAGAAAGCCATGGCCTATATTCTGCCAACAGGTAAAGAAATATCATTAAGAATAGGTTTTCCCAGCAATAATTCCCCCAAGACATTTTCTGTCACATCTTTTTCATATGGCTTTAAACATATCAGGAAGTGCCTAGTCCATAGAGAAATAACACAGAGCAGGACATCACTGAGCTTGGAAACTGCTTAAGGAGATATCTGAGCGATCCACCTGCAGAAGTAGCTTAATCTTCAAATAATCACAATATTTTGTTTTATTAGCATTAAATGTTGCCGGAGGCTGAAAAAATATCAGCTCCTGAAAATATAAGATTGCTTTTTTGGCACAAAGAGCCCCAATCTGTACATAACTCATATTTCTGACCACACTGATGTGCAAACATTAATTCCTGGTTTGCTTCTCCCTTTCCCTTCTCCTTTTTTCTTTCCTGTGAAGGTGGTATATCCTCACAGGGAACCACCTGTTCTGTCTAGGATGGCCTCATGTCTAGGGCTGACCTGGACAGTCATGGAACACAGGCTTTACCCGGAAACCACAGGCCCAGTGAGTTCCTAATTACAGAAAGGGCAAGAAGGACACAGGATCTCACCTGATTTACGCCCTACATGCCAGTAATGTGAATTTTCTCATGTAGACCAGATGTCAGTTGAGCAAGAAACAGCAGCACCAGCAATGGCTCCATTTTCCACTTCATGTAACTATGGAAGCTGGTTGGCAGGATTTTTGTTCCTGCCAAATTTCTCACATTATTTTTTTTTTTGCCTCTGTTGAAACTCTGAGAGAAAATTTCAGTTTTCAGATTTTTGACTGAAAAAGTGAAACAACTTAAAAAAACCCAGCAGCCACTTCGGGGAAAGTTATTTGTAACCCTAAGAAAAGCACCACTTTAATTCCTGGTACCACCTTTAAAAGAAAACACTTCTGTTATTTGCTGTCTTGCATCTGTCTCTCTCATAGGAAGAAATATTTGGAAAAAAAAAAAGATTTTTGGAGGCATTTATTTCAGTTCTGTGATCTCTAAACCCCTTCTTCTCAAAGAAAAGGGCACAGAACTCGAAATAAGAGTGTGTGGGAAGAAATGTTCTGTAACCATCTTCTTCCATGGAATAAAAAGGACAATGTAAGTAAGGAGAAAGAAGTCCTCTCATTTACTTACTTCTCATCCATTCTCCATAAAAAAAACCCAAATAGATGGAACACCTTTCAAGTAAAACAAAGCAGGCAATTCCCTTTTCCAAGGGAAACTATAAATTATGGAGAAAAACAGGTTTGGTGTTTGCTGTTGTTGATGCCTTTTTTTACCTGTGGGTAAGGAGAAAAGAATGGGAAAGTTCTACAAAAGCAAGAATTCTGACCCCTTTGCCAAATAAAAGAATATGACCGTTTTTAATGAATGAAATGTTTCTGTTTCTTTCTTTTTTTTCCCGAGAGCCTCAAACACTGTCTCAAAACATAAGTATTTACCTTTTAATGCATTGCTTCTGAGTCCACATCAGTGACTAATGAATGACCTGGAAGATGTCCTCCAATGACTGACCGACAGATTAAGTGAGCAATTTGTGGTTTTATTTGTCCACCTACCTACTTACTGCTGCATGGACACAGGTGCTTCTTCAATCTCAGGTCAGACTCTGCTTAGCATTTTCACTTAAATATTAGAAACAAGGGGCATAGGGATTGAAAACTTGGTAGAGTGTAGAGATGAACTACTACAAATGTGTGTGGTGTGGTCTTCAGCAGAAATACTTCAGTGCATGTTTAAGGTTTCCAGGGCTGAAGATCTGAGCAGTGTCATCATTCCTTTCACTCTCCCCACCTATGACATGGTTACCCGAAGAGTTGAAACAGAGGATCCATGTATTTTCTTTCTTTGGAAACAGGACAAGCTCCTGCAGGACTTCTTTTCACAAGGCCCTAATCCCATGTAGGACAATCTGTTGGACCCCAGCTGACCACAGAGCCCATAGTTTAGGCAAACACGGGACCACGCATCTGTGGGAGAATGTGTGAAACAGGCAGGTTTTCCAGTTAGCCTGGAAGAAAAAGGGAGAAGCATTTTTGGGCTGTAGCCTGTGCGTCATACAGTTCATTTATCCCCTTTCATATCTTTGAGAGGGAAAGGAAACAGCTGATTTTCTTACTTCACCTACAGGTGTGATTTACCTGGGGACCTTCTCGGCCCTACCAGATTTTATCAAAGTGGCACTTGAGCAATCAGGTGCTTTGGAGAAGGATGAGCACAACTGTCCCGTGGAGAAAACTTCAGGAAAGCACTGGGCAGGGAGTTCAGCTATGCAAGGTTCTCCCTGCAGGGCTGCCAAAGCCAGGAGAGGATGGACAGCAGAGCTGCGAGAAACACGGCAGTTCTGGTCATCTTCTGGTGACTGATCATAGAATTGTTAAGGCTGGAAAAGACCTCCCAGGTCATCAAGTCCAACCAGTAACCTCGCACTGACAGCCCCACCACCAAACCATGTCCCTGATGAAGTGAATAACATCAATGTGTCTTTACAAACAAACCGTGAGAATCTTCTTGTAGATAGGGCCAGGAACTTATAGACAAGGAAGTAATGGAAGAAACTATCAGTTTCACAAAATGTTGCTAATTGACACAGACTGCTGCTCAGCCAAGGCTAAATAAAATTCCTGAACTTAGAGAAAAAGAACAAAGCATTAATAGAATTATGAATAGTGTTTTGTTATTAGAAGAGAAAAAAAAAAGGGGGGGGGGAATGCATATTAGAGGGGGGCATAGAGCAGGAGATTTGGGAAATCTGTACTTTCCAAGTACCTCAGCCAGTGGGAGAAGGTATTTCCCTAATATCCTGGGGAATTAGGATAAAAAGGGGCTGCATCCCTCAACACTTTGAGAGACCCCATGGGAAACGCCCCATGACCTCTCCCTTTATTCGAATAAAATTGCAGGGCTCCTCTGTCTCCCTTTCGGACATAAGCCTCGGGTGTTGTGAATTTTTCCACATGCCAAGAACCACATCTACAAGTTTCTGGAACACTGTGAGGGCTGGCGAACCAAACCCTTCCCTGGGCAGCCTGTCCCAGCGCTTCACCACCCTTTCGGTGAACAGTTTCCCACTCCGATATCCAAATCAAAGCTCCGCTGGCACCACTTCAGGCCTTTCCCTGAGGGGAAGTGCCCGGGCCCGGTGAGGCCGAGCAGGCGCGGGAGCTCCCGCCGTGCGCCACCAGGGGGCGCCACCGCCCCGCCCGGGCCGCCTCAGGAGCCGCCGCGGGATGGGGCCGCGTCCGCGGAAAAGCGGGGGGAAACCGAGTAAAAAGCAGAGTAAAATAGGAAACTAAAGGTCAATACCTCGCAGGAAACGCCTTCCCAATATCCTTCTCCAGACGAATTATTTTTAAGAGCCTGTTTAAAAAAAAAAAAAAGTTTTTTGGGGGAAAATGTCTTAAATACCAGGGGTTTTAACATATCATTCTTATTTTTGACCTTGATTCCAGGTGTTAGGAAGAACGCGTGAATGTGAGCGCTCCCTGAGTCGTCGCCGTGGTGCGGGAGAACTTGCTTCGAAAATAATGATGAGTAGCTGTTTCTGAGTTCTGATTGAAACAGCTTCTTGTTTATGTTTTAATGAAAAAAAAATGTATTTTGTCACTTCGGACTAAAAAATAAAGGATATCTGTGAGTACTACTGGCTTGTTTTGAAATAATAGGGGTAATATACAGAGAAATGGAACAGCTGAATAATTAAGCCTGTGAAGCAGATCCTTGCCTTTTTTTTTTTTTCCCAGAGTGAAAAAGATGATTTCACTCATTAAGTATTGATTTAAATAAAATGGGTTTGAGTTTAATGAACAAAATTAGATTTTTTTTTAAGTAGTTCTTAAATGGCAAATTTCTGGCCAGCTCTGTCAGTTCTGCTGTATCTGCAACAGCCTGGAAATTTCTCAGTTCCAGGGACTGTTCCTTTATTTCTTAACACTTTTGAGAGTCTGTTTCTCTCTACCTAGATAAGAATGCCTTAATTACTCTTATTCTGTAGAGAGTGGTGGAATACAGGTTTCTGTGCCCACATTTGCTCTCAGCAACGCTTCTTTTAATGACCTTAAGCCATGCTACGGAGAGTAATTGCTAAATTCTACCTAAAATTGTTTGGGATTTTGGTTTTTTTGTTCCTTTTCTGAACTAAAAAAAACGTGTTTTAGAGAGAAAAAAACCCCCGTTGCTTAAAAAAAAAAATCATTCAATGCACTGATTTTTCAGCACAATCCTAAAGAATTCTCCAAGAGGTTAAAACTGAGTTGAATGAGCTTCTTATCTTCTCCTATTCCTTTTAAATAAACACGTACCTGAAACAAAAGAGTATCTGCCTAAAGGAAATACCAAAGAGAAATCGCCTGTTTTTTTAACTTGCCTTTGATTTTCAAACCTTTAGAATTTCTATATTCGAACAGATCTCTGCTATCACAAAAGCTGAAACACGGCCATTTTTGAGGGAGGGGGGACAATCCTGATTCCAGCAAGTGAGGGCAAGGAAAATGCTGCACGTTGTGCTGGATGGAAAGAGAGCAAAGCTGGGGCTCACACAGCGGGAAGAGGGTCAGTAATGTGCTCCACTGCCAGTGGGGAAGGGGCAAAATCAAGGATGAGACAAAGGACACAGCCCAGTGCCCCCAGAGCCCCCATAGGGTGCCCTGGGCAAAGCCCACCCATGGGATGATGGGCAACTTTGAGCTGAAAGTGATGGCCCTGATCCACCTTTTGCTTCTTGGCTACTGATTGCTAAACCACCCTCAAACTTTGCAGGCATTTCTACGAGACTCGCTGTTTTCAAGGGGGCTGGGGACCTCTGTTCAGCAGAAATTAATACATTATTTAATTTGGAAAGCATATTAAATTCCTTTTTTAGTTCATTACACTTCACTCCCCAGTGAAAGCAGCTCTGTCATTACAAGTAAGATTGCTTTGATATTTACCTGAGCTCAAAAAAATGCCATTTCTCAATCTTACTGAAGACGACAAGTAATAATTAGGAGGGGGAACACTGTCTGAGGAATAAAGGATAATAACAAAGGCAGCATTGCATCTGTTGTTAAAATACTGAAATAAAATAAGACTAGGCACATACCATCCTATTTTCTCTTACAAAGGGTAAAGATTGAAGGCTGATTAATATCTTGCACGGCATTACCGCCAGCTTTTTAAAATGAATGTTCTTGCCAGGTCAAATTTGGGAGGTGAAAGGAATATATTTATTTTTAAATTTCTGTCACAACAAAGCAAAAATAGCAGAGGTACGTATGTGTGCACTTTCTAGTGACTCATGTATCACACTCATCCGGTAAGGATCCACATCCATTAAGGATCAGGGGAGGCAGCGGAGCAGAAACCAAGCACTGGCGTGACGTTCCAGGTGCAGGGTGGACACGGGGTTCCTCCTCTGTGGCTCTGCTCACCCCTCATCATTTGCCATAACTGTTTTATCATAAACTCTTCAGATGCAGACACTCTTCCTCCCCAAGAGCACAGAGTGCCTGGAGGCGGAGTTTTGATACGGAAGCCTAGGCTTCCATGCTGCACTCTAATGCAAATAATAAACGAAAAGCTTATTGTGCCTTCATGCTGAAGACAGCACCTCAAACGCAATTGTGATAAGTGCACAACAATCTCTCTCATTTCATCCAGGTCTTTTTTTGTACTGCCAAAGCCACAAACAAAACAGGAAAGAAAAAGAAGGTAAAAATAGCACATTTAGTCTTGCGTTCCTAGTAGGGCTTTGATGACAACCACACACAGTGGATTATATATAGTCCATTTTCCAGCTAATAACATGAACTATTCATTCCTTTCCAAGACACTACACCTTCCAAAAATATTTCATGTATGTTTAATACACTGATTATTTCCTCCATCATGTTACTAAAGGCAAATTAAATATACCTAATGATCCCTTCCAGTTCTACAATCCCTTTCATCCAAAGGTCCTAAGGCACACTACAGTTGTTAATTTGCCATGAAAAACATCCTGCCATAGAGCTGTGTTAATAAATGATTTTGGTAGCTGAATCTAATACACATTTGGTTTCAGTATCACCCACAGTTACACTTTTAGTTTTAAGGAAAGGAAAAACATTCCTTTTCCAGTGAAAGGAAACATTCTGTTTGACCTGAAGTGTTTTATTTCTGAAGAATGAAGGCTTGGAAAGAAGTGGCCAGATTAATAAGGAAAGTTGTTCAAATAAAGTTGATGTTATTATGTGGCCTTGTGTAGCTTAATGGTTAGGACAGTTTTGGAGAAAAAAGAAAAATATGAAAGGGGATTTGAAGATAGGTCTATTGCAAAAAATCATCTTCTCTCTAGTTAGGGCTTTTCCTAGAAAGCAGAGAATCCATGAACCTCCCCAGAACCAGGCATCAAAGGTATGAACTCAGGTTTGCCTCACGGAGACTTTTAGGTACAAGACAAACTTTAAGGGCACATCTGAGCATTGCTTAGAAATCCTCTGTGTAGTAACTCAAATCTCTCAACTTCTCTCCAATTTAGATATATTTTTTCCTCCTCCAGTAGTTTGTTTATTCCCCCTTTTCATCCTCCCCCTAGAATTGTTCTTTCAGAGGGAAGAAAGCTATGGTATTCTAGTCTAGTCTAGCCTGGTCTAGTCTAGTCTTCATTCAGTTCCTTTTTAGTCCAAGTAAATCAAGGCATAAGATTGCATGACTCAAAACAAGTCACTAAACTCTGTGAGTTGTAACACTAGCATCAGTGACAGTTGCATGGCATCCAGAATCACTTAGTGGTGGCACTGAGAATCTTCCTTCGTGGTGACCTTGCTGGAGCACAGATGCCTCAGCAGCTGCAGAATTAACAGGTTTAGGGGTTTTTTATACTTTTATTTTGGGTAGTTATAAGCACAATTCACTTTGTAGGTGTTCTTTTATGTGGTTTAACATTGCAGGAAGTAATGAAACAAAATTAAGGAGAATAATTAGGAAAAAATAAAACAAATAACAACTTTCGGAAGCTGGAAATCAATGCCTAATATACATGCAGAATGCAACAGGAATTTTGTAGACAAAGCACCCAACTTTGTAAAATCTTCTGATGAAGCATCCCCTTAGTAGATTTAATTTTAGCATGTTTGCAGCATGTTTAATGACATTTTCCTCTCAGATGCTATTGCTTTGTGATTTGGGTCTCTTGAAGATTAATTTATCTTCTATTCTCTTGCTCCAGATCCATAATTAGGGTCCTTCTTTTAATCTGGGCATCGTGCAAGTGCTGAGAAAGAATCAGAGCCTGCTCCATGGAGCTTACAGGAGCAACTCCATCTTGTTTTCTTCTTTTACCCTGAATTTTAAGTACCTCACTTGTTATTGCTCGTATTTAGACAAACCTAGCTCCAATTCATTACATTCACAGTAAAATCCAAAGCCGCAAAGGTTACAGTGTGGGCACAGACCTCATTTTGCAGTGTCCCATAACAAGTCATGCTTTCTTAGTGCAATTACACTTTAGCTAAAGCCCTAACACCATCAGATATCAAAAAGATATTTTTATGTCACTGTCATTTCATCCACTTCAGAGAAATAAACTCACATCTTACCTGCTCCAGCACACTGAGCTCTTGCCTTTGAAAGGATTTGCATCACTGAAACTAAGCAGAGATTCTTCCAACTTCCAGACCTATTTCAACGGTGACTAGTTGTACTGCTCCCCCCATTTTGCTTTGTGGTTTGAATAATATCTAAATTTCAGACCTCAAGTGAGATTTTTGGTGGTTGTTTGGGGTTTTATTTATTTATTTTTGTTTATTCTTGCTTTTATAAAGTACCCAGCATTGTTACCAAATTGATTCACGCTGCATGAGCCCTGGAGGACCTTCACAGTGCCCCAGTTCTGAGTTTAGACATGTTATTAAAGCACCCCTATTTGTGAGTTGGCCTGCCCACCAATGACTGCATTGAGTGCTTGCCACTGTCCAAAATGCAGATACAGGTGTGACCTCTGCCACCAGAGCTCTTTGTTCTATCAAGAAAAGCAATAAAACTGAGAAAAGAAGTATCCAGCTTCTCCCTCTATACACACTGATACAGAAGTATTTTTCACTTGCCTTGTGCTAAGTTACAATATCTCTAAAATCCACAAACTTGTAGAACTTCTCAAAAGCAGTTTACATACATAATTGTGTATGTTCAAAGGATACATACACTTTTTGGTTTTTTTTGGTAGGCCTATTTTGGCAGGAGATGATCTGAGCTACAAGAGACAGAAGGAAATCTCCTGCCACCTGCAATCTTATACCCACAGAAACTTGAGGGACTGCTGGTATAAGAATGCATTACACCCAATAAAAGTAGTAGAAGGTGAGGCAACATTATCAGGAATGACAGTGAGGGGAGATAAACATGATGTGTGACAATAAAACAGATTAATATTGTGCCCACAAACATTAAAAGCTTCTTTCTGGGGTTTTCACTCGTGCAGTCATGTTCTCGGTGTGCACGTGCACATCTGTCTCTCCCAGAGTATCTCCACAAGTCATTAACAGTTTTTAAGGAATTTGCCAGACACCAAGGATTTCAGACTAACCAAATTTTTCAAGCATTAGTGAATTAAGTGACTAGAAACCTTACAATTAGCTCTGCTGAGGAAAAGAGAGTTATTTAGATTAGGATGTTTTTAGATGTCAAGGATCCACATGTGCAAGAGTGACCATGCAAACATCTCAACTATGACAAAATTTTCAGTCAGAGATTGCTCTTCCTTGAGACACCACAGTGAGCAATGAGATGTACATCTCCATAAAGAACCAGCCTAGTTTTGATGTTTAAGGAGCGGACTGCTTCTTCTGGACATTTGATGCCATTAATGGAAAGATTCAGAAGAATGAGAAGATTATTGTGGTGCAACTGCTAAGTGAGGCTGCAAGGCACAACATGAAGCATCACGTTCCAGGCACATGGGTTTGGTTTAAGAGAGCAGGGAAGGAGGATGGTCCATACCAGTTTGTAGAAGCAGGGTGTTTGCTGGGTTCAAGCTGACAGATATGTCACCAGACAGGCACTGAGTGCTGAAAGGCAACTGATGACGTTCTGCTCAGTGTGAAAAGCCAATACAAGAATATCAAATGGAGAGGGAAAGAGAGACTGAGCTATGAGACTGACATCCAAGGACTGTGGCTTCTAGTGGCTTAGCTTGAGTAAGTAAGGTTGCTGTTATAGAGCCAAAGGAGAACAGATTGTAGTATCTATGACATGAGACACAGTATGGCAAGGACCCCTATTTTAGCAAGAGAAGAAGCCAGTCATGTTTTGAAGAAATGTTTGGCAGAGTGGGGAGGAAAAGGAGTGAGGTGTCAGACCGTGCCTCTCAAGTTGTGAACCCCTTAGACTAGTTTGGCTTCAGCCTGCTTGTTATCCTCTCTCTGCATATGATACCACCTTTCACATGATTAGCAAAAGCAGCTACGTCACCTCTGCTTGAAGGGGGGAAAGTCAAACATATGGCATCCCTCTCAGAGACAGGAAGGCTTTTAAGGATTAATTAATCATCTAGAAATATTACCAAACCTACCTTTGCTAGGGGGTAAAAGGGCTGTTGCATATTTTAATTACATGGGATGGCTGCTCTGCTGAAATGTACATATTGAAATTTGACCAACAGCCACTAAAAGTGTAGGAAATACAAAGCTGCTTAGAAAACATAAAAAGTCAGGGTTGAAAAAGATGAGACTGGAGGAATGATCTGCTTTGAGAAGGGAAATTTGTGCAGGGAAAAATGAAAAGGGCAAATTAAAAAATGTAAAGAGCATATATTTAAATTAGATTTTCAGGGTGAAATTTCAAATAAACAACCACTGATCTCAAACAGATTTCAGGAAAATCTCAGGGAACATAGGTACGGGAACACACACAGTCACAATCTCACTAGTGTGTGTGTGTGTACAGGAA
The DNA here is from genome assembly GCA_013398015.1 of Oreocharis arfaki. NCBI lineage: Eukaryota > Metazoa > Chordata > Aves > Passeriformes > Paramythiidae > Oreocharis > Oreocharis arfaki. The sequence goes on from VZRR01009412.1 coordinate 801,847, forward strand.
ATGGGTATATAGGAAAAGTAACAGAGAAAATACCAAAGGTGTTTGGCATCTGCCAGGGGGGGAAGGGGATGTGAAAAGAGCAGCCATAGAAGTTCAGTACTATGAAGATCACTTGCACGAAGAGCATCTCAGTCAGAAGCAACTCTTAGAGAAGCAGAGTCTCTTGACTATTGCAGTAAGATGTGGAATTAACATAAAGTAGCCCAGCTTCCAGTTGGATTTGAGTACGTGCAGCAGTGGAGAGGGATGTTGCACTGCACAGGTTGTACAAGACAGTGACAAAAAACCAACTCAGTCAGAAGGAGCAGGCTGGAGAACTGAGACTGTTGGGATCACACAGCAGATTTGAAGTGGCCAAGGTTGAAGATAAGAAAAATGCAAAGGGTTGAGTTCCATTTGCTCTATCAACACCAGCGGGAAATGGGTAACGAAATTAACATCAAGGCAGAAAAAGAGAAAAAAATTCTTCCTGAAAATCATGAAGAGCAACACAAAATTAAGTAAAAAAAAGTGGAGCTGAGAAGATTACAGCAATGCATGAAGTAGAAAGGGGACCAATATTTCAAGGTCAGCAAGAAAAAATATCTTAAGGTCCCATTCTGACAGATAATTTAGGTAGGGAAGATGGACGAGTACCTGATGTGAGAGCAGCTTAAGCAGAGTAACAAGAGCCAAATAAACTTTTCTGTGGAGCTTCAATACCACAGGTAGGGCTACCCCACAGTATATTTCTTCTTTGTTGAAGCCATTCTTTTAAGAAACAGTGTTCACACACTTGCCTGAGTGTTGAATATGTGGTATCTTCTGTCAGAAAAAATACAGTTTTCAAGAGTGCAAAAGTGAGTTAGCATTCTCTCTTGTAATACTATATAAATAAGGTTAGCTTGCCCTCCTACACACAGTACATTTAACATGCTGAAGACAAATTGACTCAATAAATTCTCCTGTCTCAGAAAATAGCAAGAACAACATGTTGATGATATTGAAACAGTAAAAGACTGTATTCTAAATGTTCCAACATCTTTGACACATTATTTCCGAGGTTCTAACATCAGTGGCATGAGATTCCTATTTTCCGACCTTAATAGTATCATCCTTCATGCGTTTTCTTGGCACCATGAACAAAAAAGTTCCTACTGTGGAATTTTCCTTTGTGCTTGTCCCTATTCCTTAACTTTAGTGTGAAAGGATCCACATCTCCCTGTGCCAACCATTTTTTTCTCCCTACTGTCCGTTCGCAGACAACACGATGACAGACGGGATCCATGCAGTGAATAAAAGAGAGAAACTAGTTCCTAAACTGTCATAAATATCCCAGAAAGGAACATGTGCTTTATAACACCTCTCACCTGCTGACTCACAGCTTTGGCCATTGCAGGTTGCTCCACTTGGAGGAGAAACTGGCTGGTCAGCTATTTCTCTAATGCCACCCTGTTGGCCTGAACAGAAGAGGACTCAAAGAAGACTCTTTGTATCTTTGATTCTGGAAAAATAACTTTGCTTGGATTGAAATCTCCATCACTTCTACTGCAGCGTTTCATGAAGAAGCTCTACAGCTTCCTGTGGCTTACTAGAATTGTAAGGGAGGCACTAGGATCCAATTCAAGGCAATTCACAGCTATATCTCTTAACCTCATTTATTCATCACTGGAGCCTAGGACAGAAGGTTGGCACCCATACGTCACCTTCAAAAGGAAGTCAAAGTAGAAGAGTCTTTCTAGAGGATTCAATACAAATTATATAATTTTATTTGGCTGTATCCTCTCTATTAGGGTGTTTTCATGTGCTACTCCAAATGGTAGCTCAGTGCACCTGTCCTTGGAGTTTTCCACTCACTGCCCAGATTTCTTTCAGGCTGCTTGCAGGGACACAAAAGGCTCCTGAGCAGTGTTAGGTGTATGAGCAGAAATTTCTGGCTGAGAGTCCCCACACATTATGTCCTAACAGGGGAATGTGGGGAGGGCTTCTTGTTGAAATGGCCTTTGCTATTTTGAGGTTGACAAGTATTCTCTCAAATTTTAGGATGAGAAAGGGAGAGAAACAATCTTAACCCTAGAAATTCTCTCAGCTGGACATGACAATTTATTTCCAGGGCTGAACCCCAAATTTTCTTCAATGACACTGCTTGCATTCACATCAGATCTATGTAGGGCCCTATCCAAGGTTTAGCTGGTTTAAGTTTTCCCATCAGATTTGGCTGAAAAGCAAGATTCGCAGTTCAATGGAAATTTGAGGGGGCTTTTCAGATTTGATTCCAGTCCAAATCAAATCTAAGTGAGATATTTTCAGGAATTCTTCTGAACTGGAAGTTCCCCAAACCATTCAGCTGCTCAGTGATTATCACAGATAAAATGAGCATTGACTTCACAAAGCAGTGATAGGGACTCAAACTCCCAGTTCCAAGTAGTTCCATCTGTGATGTGTTCTGTGGGGAGGACATGATAATCACCAAAGTTTGCCAGAAACTTAGGAACTATCTTAGATCCAGTGAAATCAAACAGGGCTTAAGATGCTTTCAACAAATCCTCTTTGTCTGACAAATGCTGCTTGCTACTGAAAAAAGAGTCATCTCCAGCACACCCTGCAGTCCTGATCTCCCCAGCTGAGAAACTCCAAGCTTCCTTTGAATCTCTCCATGAAAATGAAGGGCTCATGTGCTCTGGATGTTGTCTCAGCACAGCGCCCACACCCAAGAGCAGGGAAGTACTCCTGGCTCACACACTCAGAACATCACCAGTAGGTAGTCCTGTTTATCACGGGTTGTCTTTAAACAGGCAAGCATAGGACACTTTGGGTTTTCTCCCTTCGGAATTAAGGGCTTCTGAATAGCCTAAATAATTGTTACTCCATAAGAACTCCAGGCGGAAGATTTCCCAAAGTCTTCAGTCTCCAAGCAAGAGTGAGAAGCACTAGCTGAAACTCCCACAGGTTCAAAAGGAATACGAAATGCTGATTTCTGCCTCTTGTTGATAAGAAAGCCAAAAGGACTGCCAGCATCTACTCTGAATTCCTCCACTATCTCGTCAGAAATCATTGCACCAAGATGCTAGGTATTTAATAGATTTTCTATAGTCTCACAATCTACACAAACATTTTGATTCAAAATTTCTTCCCTGGCCTGGGTATTACCCGCCCCAAAATTTCAAATCTTAGTAATCCTCTTTGCTACAGTGTGCTCTACTTTGTATCTGTGAGGAAGCAACCTGGGCAGGGCTATTCCCTAGAGGAAGGTGAGCCAAGCAGAATGCTGAGGCCACCAAGGCAGGTGCCTCACTGGCCAGGCTCCATCCCACAGAACTCCCGGATACCTGGAGATACAAACCCAGAGATGGTGGCCAGGTCCAATGAAGAACCCAGATCTTAAGGCAAGACTGTGATGATGAGGCAGGTTCAGGTCAAGCTGGGAAGTCAGAACACAGGTTCAAGCCTGGCTGCACAGTGTGGCTCTAACCCATAGCCTCTCCAACACAGCTCAGGGAGAAAATAAAGGGCTGGGCCTGAGCTTAAATAGAGCTCCTGGGATCTCAAGGAATGTGGGCAGAGAGCTCAGGTGGGGCTGGCCAGGGACATCAGGACTTATTAGTGCAATCAGGGCCCTGACAATGCCTTCCCAGGTGATCTTTATGTAAATGTGGGAACTACCGCAAAATTCCCAAGCAAATAATAAACACTAGTCCCTATTAAAAACCTCAGAAAGATCTGCTTAGCAAAATCCTGCTCAAGAGAGACTTTTCCTATATCTCAACAGTACCTAGCAAATTCTATATCCATTTGTAACCCATGCAAAGGACATCGTATCACTTTACAACACCTCAAATAGCCAGCAGTTTTTAAATCATGACATTACACTACATCCTGCTTTTACAGTAGATCTAGACCCAGCTAATAAAGCTTATAATCTACCGCTTTCTTCCCATCTTTTATACAGAACTTGGTGGTAAACTCTGAGCCGTTCCACTGTCAATGGAATTTTCACTCAGGTGAAAAAAAAGTCAGGAGTTTTTACTCACTCTGGGACAGATTATATTCCAGGAAGGCTGTTGAAAATAGCACAGCACTCTGGTAGCAGATTCTCTCTGGGAATCACTCTGTTTCTTGGGAATCCCTGGAGCAACTGTTCCACTGGATTTGCACTTCTGAAAAACAGAGGAGAAGAGGAAAAAAAATCACCTCTCCCCGAACGTGCTCATTGCCTCGAACAATCAATCCTTTGCTCCTTGCTTGTTCAGACTGGCATTTGCAATCAATTCCACAACAAAGTTGTTTGGACAAGACATCAACAGCAGTCAATGTTAAGCCTGAATCCATGCTTTTGGGTTATGACAAATCCACAGCACCAGTCATTCCAGTCTGTGGTGGACCTAAGTTGCCCCTCTGGTTTTAAATCTGAAGAACCACTGCTGGTCCATTCCCATCAGAAGCCTCATTCCTACGAGTAGCTGTGAACATATTCTACAACGCAGAACTTGCAGAACATAAGGTAATTTTTCTCATGAGAGTTTAGCCTTTGACTCTTAATAAGCTGTCATCCTCTTAAGTAATTTTAATTCCTATATCAATACTCAGTCCATAAACAGTAGCATCTGTGTCTAATTGAAAATGAGGTTTGTAGCCCTGGTCAGTTAACAGACAAAAAGTCAAAAGAACCATTTAATCTCTGAAGGTAGATGTAAACCACACAATGACCATTGAAATAACAGTCTTGTCCTTCCCCTTTTATGCAAATGTTATGTAATATGGAAAACACGGGAATAAACCTTCTCTGGTAGGATTTAAGTCCCTCACAACTGCACATCTAGAAGTCTCTGGGGAGCTCTCTGGTCCAAAGATCTTAAGAGTAGAATTTCCCTCCCCACTGTTACATGCGCCAGACCTAAAATCATTCTTTTTAAAACAATCCCCATTGCTTTGAGTGCAGTGTCAGGCCAGTGGCTTTGGGCTGATCTCAACCTATTTGTAAATATATCTTATTTTGTTCAAAGATACTAACATGTGCCCAGGGTGTTATTTAGGTGCAGTGAGTGAGCCAGGAATAGTCCTGGACTAAAACCTCCTTTAGCAGTGCCTCAAATGTAGCTGCCCACTACGACAATCAAAGGCCACCACATGGAAACGCTGCAAACCTTGCTTGCAATAAAAGCATTTTCTCTCATTTTTAGGGCCAATTTCTATTGCCAGTCTTCACTTAATATTCAGTCTGAAAATCAGATTAAATTTTTACAGAGACTTGGGAATCATCTATTAATGGAAACTCAAAGCAAGCCTTTTAAAGTGTTCAAGGTAGTTTCTACACAGGAACCGAATCTGCCATGTTTTTTTCCTAACAAGAATTATGGTTGACACACAAGAACAGCTGAAGGCTCAGTTATGCCCTTCTGATATGTTTTTTCCACGTCCTTTGTGGCCTCTTCTTTCTTTGCTTGATGGCAAAAACAGATGAGGTGGGTGTTTGATGTGCTGTTTCTCCCTCTGAGGGCCTGGAGCTGGCTTAGAACACTGCAGCCTTGATCTTTGCTGAATCAAGCAGAAAATCATGACACTCAACCAAAAGGTCTTTTGGGCCATTTTGCAACTGTCTGTTTAAAGCAACAGTACTGTATCAGAACAAATCTAACAGAAACCTCCAACTCCATTTCTTTGGTGTTTCCCCTATACAACTATGCTTTTTCTCCAGTGGATTTATATTTTTATGTTTTACATGGCTCCCTTTTTTTCCTTTTTGCTGTTCGCCACACTTTAGACACATTAGCAAATATATAAAAAATCACCCCAGCTCCAGATCTACAAAAAATGTAACCCATAACATCCTGCTTTAAACTTTGTCTAAAAGATTATTTCAGCCAAAGTTTTCTTCCTCTGGAAAATTATCATCATACTAAACTGCTTTTGGCATTGTAGGAAAATTTGTTCAGAGTTGTAAATGGCTTACTCCACAGAACTTACATATTTACTTACAGTGTGTACTGAACAGTTCCTCAGAGAATTTGGCGCAGGCTGGATTTATAAGGTACCACCTGTCAGCTAACAGTCACCATTAGTCACCCAAACTGCACAAGCAGACAGACTCACTCAGTTTAGCCAGGCTGGCCTAAGGATTGTCGCGTTGGAAGTTGTGTCTGCTTTGGTCAAATATAGGCTGAGGAGGGTCCTGGCTTTTCCCTTTTGAGTATGGTGCCCCTTGTTTCTGGCAAGTTGTGTAACAGTCTTTATTTTCTTCTGTCAGCATTTAGTCCAACTACTCCTTCGCATTACTGTAAATTTGCTTTGTCCTGTAAGCCAACTGTGTTGCTTTTAAGGATGGCTTGAAGGATGAGACAGGCTCTCTTGCCAGCCTCAGAGCTGTGCTAACAGAGCTCATGGCAGGCAGTTCTCAGCCTCCTTAGGAGTGCTTGCTTCCCATCCTAGAACACTGCTGCAAGAAATCAGAGGTTTATGGGGAAATTCCATTGCTTTTCTATGAGCCAGTAACTTCTTCACTGGCCTCAGTCCAGGGAAACATATATATACATTTATATTCATCTCCTGATAATTTATCTACTTCAGTGGTATCTGTGCATTCTACACATTTCCACAGCGCTCTGCAAGTGAGGTGAGGACTCTGGTTTCTCCCTCTTCCTGGCTCCTGCCTGTCCTTTAGCCACTACAGACTTTAAAACAAAGGCCCAAGACTTCCTCAAAGCTCAGGAGAATGCCGTGTCCTTCTGGTGGACAAGGCGAGCCGTGCTGTCCGAACTGTACCCTCTGACCCCCATCCTTCCCGTTCCTTATCCAGCCATCCCCTAGCAGGGAGACAGCAGATCATTTGTAGGAGAAGCTAATTATTCCCTTTATGCTTAAACCAAAGGTACAACAGAAGAGGAAACACTGGAGGCCTTTCCCCAGGCTGTGAGAGAGTGGTTCCTCAGACGCTGGACTCATCGTCTTGCCGAAGGTCAAATGGTGCAGTCGCGGGAGTGCCAGGAAAGGAAAGGAAGACTCTACTCGTGTTTCTCTCTAAATGGTAGATCCACACTCCCCTTACCTCTGAATTTCCTTGTCATGATGGGTTTATTTGACTGAATTGCGTGCTTCTCTGATTTAATTGTTATGTTATTAGGGTGAGTAAAATAAAGCTGCAGCTTTTCTTTTGCTGTATTAGTGCAGTTTAATTACATTTGGGAAAGGCAAAAAGGAGAGTGGGAGCTTGCCAACATTAATGCTGTCTGTCATTCACAGCCCATTGATGACAAGGAGTTGAAAGCTTGGCAGTTACTCTGGTAATCAGCAACCTGGCTGATGACGAATGGAAAAGATTATGTGAAATTTCCTGAAAGGGGGAAAAAAAAAAAGAGTTCTCCAAAGAAATAAAATACAAAACGAGAACAAAGGGCAAAAACCCCAAACCCCAACTTCTGAATCCAACACTAAATCCTTTTTATAATATTTACATGAAAGATGCTACATGAAGCAGATATAATAAATGAAAATTTTCCAGTAGTAAACTATTTAATGCCTATAAAAGGAATATGTTCCTAAAATAGGAGCACAAATATGTCCACTAGATTGTTGAAATGGACTTTTTCCCCTGAGCTGAAGAATACGTATCACTGATAAAAACCAACTAACCAACAAAACAAAAAACCTTTTATTGCAATAGATGGCTTCCCAGTAATATTTTTTAATCTATAACACTGAAAAGCAGCTCATGTCTCAGAGCTGTTCCAAATATATATTTCTACAGCTTTCAAAATACAATTACTTTGTTTTCTTTTTTATTCCCTCTACTTCATCTTATATTTTTAATACAGGAGGATGCATATATTTCGTCTTACTCTTAGGAAAATAAGCTGCTGCTATTCAGGTTTTAGAGTTATTTGTAGTATCCAGCCTCCGACACATAGTAAACTTCAAGAAAATCTCATGTTAAATGAAAATTAGAATTACATTGATGTTTAAGGAGAAATTCTACAGGAGAAATTTTACGTTCTACATGGTTTAGCTGTGACCTGTAAAATGCATAATTTGTGACATTTCTCATTTGTCTTAATTAAAAGCTGAATATCATTCTGAAGCCATTTTTTGGACAGCTTTGGGAAGAAACAATGATGGCTTGTTGGAGGTTTTGTCCTGTCATTTTTCTGTAGCTGCTGGATATACCTACTCAGTTTCAAAAGTCATAGAATTGTGCTTTGGTATTCAAGACTTCAGCTTTTCATTTTGCTCACAATGGGCAAATGAAAAGGTCCTGTGGTATCTATAGTATTATTAGACCATATTTTTAAGAACAAGAAAAACCCATACAATTGGACAATGTACAATTGTTTGCCGGGCATGCAAGCAATTGTGAGACTTTTGTCCCTTCTGTTTTGCCAAACATAGCATAAGACAAGAAAGAAACAAATGGCTTTTAATCACGACGTTAAGCAACTCAGGCAATTTAAAGTTTACCAGCAGGCAATGTTGACTGTGCGGGGCTGTGAATAGGGAATTTCTCTTTCACACTGCTGAACAGATACATCACTATGTGGCTCCAGGCTTTTTCCCCACAGGCAGAGTACCACGGCTTGGCTCCGTATTTTATGAGGAGTTGCAGGGAACACCTAACCACGGCTGAAAAGAGATCAGTAAGGTTTCTTGGAAAACTACAAGAGGCTGGTTTGATTGGTAAGTCTGGTGTTAGGAACTAGCCGTGTATTTATTGGATTAAAAATATCACACAGGTTAGAGACCTCCTCCCCACTAAAGAAATGATGATGGGATATTAGTCATTCATCAGACCCATTTTCAAATTTCTGTGGAAAAGATGTAAAACTTGGCAAAAAAAACCTGTAAACTTTTCATTTTGTGTGTGTGTGTGTGCACGTGTGTGTTAGCAGTGTGAAGTTCCACTGCCTGAGGAACAGGTCTTTCCATCCTGGACAATACACCATTCTCTCCAGGTGATAACCATGCCCAGGCACAACCTCATGTTTCTCTGTATTTGTCCAGGTTTCATGGACATACAGCCGTGCCTCAGAGCTCAGGTACACCACATATCCTCGTGTCCTGGCAAGGACCACCCAGATTGTGTAGATCAGCTGTTCCTTGCACACGTGCATTCCATCTGATCGCTCAGGAGAGCACTGTTGGAGCGCGAGTCAGACCGGCTTGGGAAGCGCAGACTGGAGTGCACAGGCACAGACGAGCTCTGCAGGGCATGTGCAGCAAGTCTGACATGCCACAGAAGCACAGGGGATGGGGAATGGGGAGCCTAAGAGAGGATGGATGGCACATTTCAGAGCTATAGGCTGTCACTCAGCAGTGGTCTACTGCTCCTCTTCAGCTGTGACACTGTGCTGACAGAAGTCTGCACTAACTCTTATCTGTAAAAATCAAACTGCTCAAGAAACACAAAAAAATCCTAAAGTGGGCTGGATTTGTTCATTTATTGGATGGTTTTGAAGCACTGGTTTAATTTAAACTACACATAAATAATTGCCAACCACCAAGAAGCCAAATCAAGCACAAAAATCCAGCTGAAATGATGCACTGTTATACAGGATTATCTTTATTATCCATTTCTGCCTTCCCCAGTGATTGTCTGAACTTCATTTGCCCAACTGCCTTTCACTTTAGATAAGGGGATCATTTCCTCCCCTATCAGTTGAAATTAATTTTTGTCTGTTGCTACCTAAGTGCTCACAGAGAGCATTTTCTGTCTTCAAAACTAATCATTCAAAAATGAGATATATAAGCCCTTCCACCTCGAAGTAACAATCTCTTTGTACCACCAAGGGTAACTATTTAGGGGTCCCTTGCTTCGTTATGCCATTAATTTGATCAGAATCCCTATAAAGACTGTCCTTGCTAGACAACATTATTCAATAATATCTTCTCCAAAGATTCATTATTTAAAAAATAAAAAAATCAAGTAACATTTTGTTGAAATTTTGTCTGCACCTCTTCAATCAACACTTGATACTGCAGCTAACTTGAGCTTTCCCCTTGCTGTGGTGCACTGGCAGGAGTTAAGACAGTCAATCAAAGAGATGTTTGCTGCTTCTGAGCTTTGGAAGGTGATGCCACAAGCCTGACTGAAGGCCCTGGCTAAATAGATGGAACAGGATGTAACTGATGCAGGAAAGCAATTTTTGAGAGCTACAGTTTCTTCTGCAGGCACGGTGAATATCTTCTTTGTTTCAATCCATTTGAGTAGTTCAGTTAAGATCTATTAAAGCTGAAAAATCAACATTAGAGAAGAAAAAGTAAGATTGCCTATTTTCCTCTGTCAATCTACAGCTAAACCCAAGTGTGAGAGGGTAAGATCTACTTTCTCTAAGACTGTCAAAGCCAGGGCTACCAGAAGCTTCCAATTTAATTCCCCTTCTACAGGCCATTATTTCAGTTGTTTCATAAAATATTTTAAAATGCAAAGATACTTTTGAAACGCATCAAGCATATTTAAGATAGTTTTAATGAACAATTTTAAATGACCTCAAGTAAACTTTAGTTGAATATCAGTTTTCATACAATGAGAACCTGATGCAAATCATAAATAACTAAAAATGTCAAGTACTAGTCACCATTTTTTAACAATAGAGGGTGAGAAATTAATTCTTTGAGTAAAATAGTTTAAACCTAAACCAGATGTATTTAATGTGCATAGATACGATGTTAACTCTGTAGATACAATGTTAACTCTCAGTTGAAAAATCAAAATAGCCAGATCAGCTAATACTGATCAGCTGATTTATGTTTACGGGTCCACCAAAAAAGAAAAACCCATTTCTCTTACAAAAGACAACTAAAATTTAAAAAGTGAAAAGAAGATCTAAATTACCAATACCAAGTATTTCTGCTTGTTCTTCTAAAGAATAGTTAAAATTAAGGATTTGCATCCAGCCACCCTTACTCCACCTGGACTATTTAATCAACCATTTTTAATATTAAAGACAAAAATAAATAAGAACAATGCTTAACACATTTGCTTCTTCTTTTTTTTTTTTTTTTAAGTAGGAATTTATTACTCATATTTCCCATGGGGAAACCACACAGCCTCAAGATTTCCAAAAAAAGGTGCCTGTAATTACTTTTCTAAGCTTGTATTCATGCATCTGAATAAGTGAATTGATTGTGAATATGTTCTGCAGCTTCTAATAGGTCCTAACCATTAGGCCGATCAAAAATTTTTCAGGCACATTTATATTGTTGCAAAACCGCTGACATGTCAAAATGCAAACTTTCAAGATAAATATATATGTTTTGCCAGCAATGGAAGCGATGGAGGAAGGTTTTCAGGTCCACTTTTGGGTTTCTGAGCCTATGCCCAGAGCATGGGGACTTCTCGGGGGGCAGCCGAGGGTCCCCCCGCCCGTGTGAGAGTTTGGCCTCTGCTCGGTCATACAGGACCGTGTGTGGGGGTAGATGGCTTCATTTATTTCCTCCAGAACATTTCCCAGGGCTGTCTGTTTCATCCTGACACGGAAGAAACGTGCAAGGTACAATTTTCTTGTTCAGAACGGGTATTTTCCAGCTCGGGATTTTCAGTCGGCTGTTCGACCAGCAGTAAGTCACCGTGTGTACTAAACCCAGATGTAACTCCACTAATTGTTGCTAGATATCCAGCATGCTTTCTTGCCTAGCAGGCGATACGGGAACATGCGAGCAGGAATTAAATTCATTCTTGTAAGGATTTGATTTTTTTTTTTTTCATTTGAGAATCGCTCTGCAGTTGTGCAGTAAAGCCCTTTACATGTAATTTGCCTCTCCTCAATGCATGCATTTAACTCTCCTGCTCTCTACTCATAATATCATAGCAGTGTAATATTATATATTTATGATTCTACGATGGCCTGATTTTGAAGCAGAGGGAAGATGTGTGTGCTCGGTGCCTCTGAGAATCACACCAGGCGCTGTCAGGGAAGGGACCTTCCCTCGGCCACCCCCGTGTCCCCCTGTGCCCCGCCAGGACCGGATCTCCGGAGTCCCCTCGGCGCCCCCGCGCCCTTCTCGCCCACCACCACCTGCGCTGCCGAAGGGACGGGCAGCGGCTCCCTTGGCCCCGGGGCGATGGCCGGAGAATCTCCCCGGAACCCCGCCGCCAAACTTCCCCCTGACCGCTGCGGGAAGGAGGGGGACGACCGGGACACCCCCCGAAAGGCCGGCGCAGAGTTCCTGCCTCCCGACTGCACACACACGCTCCCCAAGGGTGCTGCCTCCGCCGTGCCGCGGGCCGCGCAGCCCCTCGGCGGGGCCAGGGGACGCAGCCTCCCCTCCCGCCGGAGGCGGCCCCGCGCCGCCCCCGCTGACC
>VZRR01009412.1:814502-841516 GCA_013398015.1 Oreocharis arfaki
CGAGGGGGGGGAAGGGCTTTTCTGAGGATCGGGAGAGAGGCGGAGGGAGAGGCGCCGGGAGCCTCGCAGCATCCCGTGCCCCGGCCCCGCGGCGCTGCTGCCGCCGGGCGTGCGGAGCGGGGTGCGGAGCAAGGTAAGGGCTGGCACCGCGCTCCGGGGACCCTGCCTGCCCCTCGGGGGCTGCTCTCCCCGGCCGTGCGAGCGCTCGCTGGCGAGGGCTGGGCGGCCGCTGCCCCGCCGTGCCCCGCCGCCGCCCAGCCGGGAAGTTACTTTGTTCGCAGAGTTGCCGCGGAGGCCGGGCTGGGACCCCCGGGCCGCTTGTCCCTCGCATCCCCCCCGCCGTGCTCGGTGTCACCAGCCAGCACCGCGAAGGAAGCCCCCGTGGAAAAGCCGTGCGCGCCTTCCCCGATAGTTTCCCCTCGCATAGCCGGGGGAAGGGGTGATGGAAGAGGAAGAACTTCCCTTTGTCGTAGGAGAGGATTGAGTGACCTCCAAAGTTTTGTTCCGGGAGGAAACCGCTCGATAAGTTTGGTAGGATTCGTGCCGATTTGCATGTAATTTTTTGCGCTGTTATTGGGTATCCAGCACGCTCAAAGCAGTAGAGCAGACAAAAAAAGAAAAAAAAAAAAAACAAGACTGGGGACGTTTAGGTGGAGATTTCAGTTCTTTTCACTGCTTTTTTAGGACCAGCGTTTTAAATCTCGCTCTTTCAGATGGGTAGTGTGGAATACATTTATAGATGGGTAGACTTGTCCGTGGGTAACACAGAGGGTACGGATGGGAGACATGAAGAAACTGGGCAGATTTTAAACGTTCTATTCTCTTTGGCGGAAGATCAATAGTTGAAGATTCCTGCTTCCACAGTCTGTACCTTGACAATATTATCATTAAGAGATCTGCGGATAATGTATGATATTGATAGCCATTTCAACTTCATTTTGTGATTAATTTAGAGTAGTGTAAAGGAGCTTTGGATATTTTGGATAAACTGATAACTAGGCATGATTATTAAACTTTGCGATTGGCTTGCCTTGAAGAGAGCTCTCAGTTTTTCTAAGGTAGATATTTAAAATGCAAGGCAACGTTTTAAAAGTGAATAAGTGAAATTTGGCTTCCAAAAAATCACGCATCTTTTGAGAAGACCAGTTAGGGAGTCATTGTAAAACAGCAATCTGTGTTGCACCTATTCGTAATAAACAGTTTTGTGATGCCAGACACCATAAATTATCTGGTAGTGTACTACAAAAATGCGGCGGGGGGGGACGGACTGATTTCTATTTGTACGTGGATTTCTTTGAAACTGTTAAATGTAATAGTTATCCCATGTATGATTCATATGTGAACTGATTGACGTTAGTTACTACCCATGAAATTTCGATGGTATGTTTAAACAGTTTTAGCTTGGCTCTTGTGGTTTGTTTCATTGTCTCAAGCTATCGAGACATAACAATCTTTAAAATTTCTTGCTTGTACATTATCCCGTCTATCTCCTTTCTTCTCTTCCCAGTCTCCCGTGGTCTAATTCAAAGCAGAGTAACTGCAGAGAATACCTGTATGTGTTCGAGAGACGTAAAATGCCCATTTTAAAGATAAATGTTCTTGGTGGACAAGAGCCACCCCCTCATGCCCTGTATGAAAACCTTCTGGGCTGCTATTAATAAGAGACTTGCTTTGGTGTTAGTTTGTGATGCCAAACAACAAACATTAGAGAATGCAAAGATAAAGCTGGTGCTCTGATCTTTGTTTAAACAGGTCATGGTTTTTATTTAATGCTGCATGCTCATTATGGGAACTGTCAGCAGGAACGTAAAGCAGACTGGAGTTCTGATTTGGCATACGTTCATAGATGATTCTGACATTGACGTTTCTGCTTCTTCAGTTAATGGTTCATAGAATATAGCGTCATTTGTGATCATATTTATTTAATTGAATGTAGTATATGAAATCAGAAAAAGACCTCTAGATTAATGCCCTTCTAGGAACCAAGCATGTTCAGATCTGCTGCCTCAGGTGCAGTCCTCCTGACCTGAAGAGTTACACAGAAGTGGACTTTTCTATTTAGTAGGATGTGTAGAAGCGTATAAAGAGATCTTTGGTTTTGAGTCAGCTAGAGTTCTGCCATGGAATTACTAGGAAGGAGTCTCAAGTCCCTTGAAACCAGGTATCTGCTTAGTCAATTACCCCGTCAGTTTCTTTTTTTCAGACATATGGAAACAATATCAAATCGTAATTAGAAAGTGCATTCATAATTGAGAATTTTAATGTTTTTCATCCATGAGAACAGTTTTCATCTCAGTTGGTTAATAAACATAATAAAAATAAATCAGTGCAGTCCATTTGATTCTTGCTGAATCTTGTTTTGAGGAATTCAGAGGGGATGTGCAAGGTAAGCTGATGGAAGAGCCTTTTCAGATGTTCGGTTACATGAAGGAATATTAGAATATTGCAATGTACAGTATGAGCTTTCAGAATAAGACTCAGTGTAGCACTGGAAACTTTAATTTAGGTGTTCTGGATCATACATCAGTTTGGGTTCTGGGATCATTTCCATAGGTCAATTTCATCTGTATGACAGTGTCTGAAAGCAAAGTGGTCTCTAATTGTTATTTCTAACATAAAAGAAGTGCTTAATTTTAAATCCTGGATATTCTAGGTTATGTTTCAAAATATAAGCAAAGTTGGTGATGTAAAAGAGTTCTTTAAGGTTGCTGGATTGTTATCTTTTAAATTCCTCTTAGAAACTCATCTTTTCAGTCAGTGTTATTACAAATAAAATAGCAGGAGAATGTGATGCTCGGGCAAGGTTGCAAAGTGACAGTCCCTGATAAGATCTATTGCAAAAAGTGGCAGAGCTGTTACAGTACTGGCTGTTCCCCTGCTTTTGCAGTAACCACCTCTGGAGGTAAAGCAGTTCATTCCTGGGGGCTGCTCACTGCTTGACCTTCTTGTTGAAACTGTCAACAAGTGTGACAGTTTTGCTGTGCTTTGACAAGGCAGTGGAAATTGTATTAGGATTAACAATTAGCCATCATGGTAAACATGTGGTAACCTGCAGTCGTAACTGATTTGGGATTCATTACCGTAACCTAAACACAAAATGCTTGGCATCTTCCATTCAGTCACTATTTAAAATGCTATGATTTACTGTGGGAGTAAAGATTGAGTTCATAATATCATTTAAATATGCCGTATTCTGTGTCAGGCTAATATTAGTGTGGTAAGGACTCGTCTTTACTCAGATTGAGAGATGTACTGCAGATACACATTTCAATTGCAAGTATTAGCCCTCACTTGTTACATAAGTCTAATTTGTACATTTCTGCTGAAACCAAGATTGTTGTATTTAGTGTATATCACTTTTCTTTGCAAGCTTACTTCTTATGTGGCATGTCCTCCTCACCTTTTAAATTGAATTCCTCTGCCATGCAGCCAGCCCAGCTTCCCTTATGGCATCGAGGGTCTTGTCGTTGAACCAAAGACTGAAGCCAGCAGAGCAGCTGCACAAGTAGCATATGAAGGAGGCTGATTGTGACTGATATTTTTGATTGTTTTTTCCATGCTTTCTTAATTGGCTGTTTTGCACAAGCCTCCTTTTTTGCCTGCTCTTGGAATCGCATCACTTCACTTAACACGCTAACTCCAGCACCCTGCACGCCACTTTATTCCTTATCACCTTTTCCCTCTCCTCACTGGCTCTTATCATATCCCATCTTCTTTCCACTTTTGTCTTTTGTGATGCTAATCTTGCATTATTTTTTCCTTCTCCGTAAAAGAAAATGGAAGGAACAGTGTGCTGCCATTGCACCGATCATTCCTGTGCTGCGTTGTTTTCCTCCCATATCCTTTGTTGAGTTTCTGGAGACAGTAATCTGGGGCAGAGACTGTTTTACTGGAGGGTTGTACAGTGTCCAGCATAATTTGCTGCTGGATTTCACCTGGTCTGTGGACACTCATAATATATAGTAATAAAAGGATTATTTTGGCTTGGTGGTGCAGCCTTTCTTCTGGTTCTTTGGTAGAAAAGCAAAACATTTCTACTTGGAGCTTTTCTATACAGTATTGCTGTTCTGAGTTTTGTCCCTCAACACTTTGTCCCTAATATGAGTAGATTTTGGTTAAAGTTCAAGACACCTCGCCTAATGTAGTGGGAATGGAGTAGATTAAAGCTTAGCTACTGACAGAGGTTAACTGTCTTGTACCTTCAACAAGAATGACAATAAAATGTCAGTTTCAACACATTTTAGTGGAAACCTCAGGTTTGTCAACACCAAAAAAGTGTTCAGATTTCACCATGTTGATCAAATAAAGCAGAAGGGAAAAGAAAAATCAAAAAAATGTATAGCGAGTTCGTTTCAGAACTTGGATATTTTCCTCCCAAATATTTTTACATTTCAGTCTGTTTACTTTCCATCCCTAAACTGTAGTTTTATTTTAGCATTTTTTCGTGTCACATGAAAATCTTTTCACCAGAGCAAATAAAATTTTTCAAGGGAGTTTTTCAAGCAGCCAGCGAATCAGCTGATGGACAGTGCACAGATCTCGGAGCCACAGTTCAGGGGCAGCCTTTCTTTATCCCATGTGGACCACTTAGGGGGGCTCTTTGTGGACATGACTTCAGGGTAGGAGAAGTGAGTGTTGACTGTTTTTTCCTTACATCAGTCCTGGGGTCAATACCTGGAAAAATAAAGGTAACAAACCCAGTGACTCCCTCCCTGGGCGTGAATCAGAGGACATGAAAGGTTTCGATGGGATAGATGCAGCTAAACGAGGGAGAAGTGGAAACAGCAAAAGTAATATGACAGTGTATTTAATTTCCTAAGTTTTGTACCTAAGACAAAAAAAGTGTATCTGTTAAGGATTTGCTTGAATAATTTTATAATTTATCTGCAGGCCTTAGTAGAAAAAGATACACTGATCTCAGAAGTAGTATCACTATAAATATATTCACATGTGGGCTGTGTTCTACATCCCACCTTTGACATATGTGCTGGTACTTTGGCATTTCATTCATCTTGAGCTATGGGGATAGATAGGCCACTTTTCTTTTGTGCTCTTGTCCTTTCCAGAGTTGTTAACATCAGATTTCTTTCTGAAATCAGATGAGAATATTGGCAGTAGAAATTAATCCACAGCCGAGAGGTGCTGCTGCACGAAAAGGGAAGACCCTGCGAATTTATTAGACACAATTTCCACTGAAATCAGTTTGGATAAAGTCAGTGCCACAGGCAAGTGGCTTTCACCCAGCAGGGCTTGTACTGCACTAGGAAATGAGGATGTGGCCAGTTGTCACAAAAGGGTAAAGAAAAAGAACTTTCTTCAATTAAAAATTAAACCAAACTGTGTCTAACTATGTTTCAGTACTTACATAGTCTTCTTCTCAGTCAATAATATTTTGAAAGATTCAGGAGTTTAACCAGATGACATGCCCAAATTGCAGAGTGAAATGTAGAATCAAGTCTCTACAACCCTAACTTATTCCTGTTGGAATGTCCATTTTTTTTGCAATTTCCCCACATAACCTGTATTTTTGGCTATTTTCCTTTAGAATGGGTATTCTCATTTGGAGACTTTTAATTTTTGCCGTATGGATATATACACATAGTTTACAGTAACATAGTACGTTCTGTATTACTGCCAGAGACTAAGGCAAATTTTTTAGATTGAGGAATGTTTTTTGTGGCTCTTAGATGTTTATTTAAAATTTCCTTCCCCAGAGGTAATTACTTATATAGATAAGCTACCTCTGCAGGTATTTTTAGATAACTAAAGGTAGCATTGAGCGAAAATAGTATAATTTTCAGGAAAAAGATTTGGTTTTACTTAAGAAAAATGTATCCATTTAAAAATTTCATTGAAATATGACAATGTTTTATACATCCAAGCACTATTGTATGTAGGAATAAAATAATGCATTTAGCCTTGACAAATATTTAGTCCATTTGTAAATCTTAGAGCTCTCCAGTGTTTAAAATATATTATTGGCTATATGGTAAAGTAGAAGTTTAAGGTGAAAACAAAGCAATATTATTAGGTTGTGTTGATTTGTCAAATTGAATAAATGAACAGTTTATTTGTACGGATGAGAAATTGATTCAGAAAATGATACTGCTAATGAGCCAAAATAAAATTAAATCTTCATAAATAGAATATTCAGTTACTGTATAATTTTGGGAACTGAGTAGGAAAATGAGAAAAAGTAATTTAAAATCATACGATCATTCAAAATAAGACTGACAAAGAAGGTTTCTAAGTGGTAACTGCTTTAAGTAAATACAGCATTAGATTTTTAGGTAAATGTGCCTTTTTTGTATTTTCTGAACTCAGTGTCTGCATCTTTGCCTGGGTGCCTGGTCAGAACTTTGTTGTACAGTAGGTACAGTATATTTTTGGACAAAACTTCACAGAAAAGGATGTTACCACACAGTCCCAAAACCCAAATAATTTATTTCATTTCCTATTTGCTGTGTCCATATAATCTTTTCATGGCAGTTAAAGCATACAAGTATGTTAGTGTTCTTTATAAAGAAAATAGTGAGAGAAATGTGCAATATTTATGTTTGAGAGCAAAGGAAGTAATTAATTTGAAGAAAAAAAAAAATTCAGTCAGGAATTTTCTCATACTGTATGTGACAGGTCATTATAACCTGCAAAGGAGAACAAGGATGTGTATTTTGGAATGGTGAGAAATACCTTAGGGGATTTAGTTGCTTTTTGTTTTTTTCTAATGCAGGTTAAGGTGATTGGAATTACAGAGAAAGAGGAGGTTTTATAGAAGTCACTGGTTTTTTTGCATGTTAGAAACCAGATTTCTCAGTGCCCTGTAGATCTGCAGTTAACAAATACGTGAGATATATGATGAGGCACTGAAGTATTCATTGATATGTGAAATATGAGATTCTAAGAAGAGGACAAAAAGAGTAGGGTTTTGAGGCTTCCAGGTAATTCAGAATTATGTCCCCTGGTTTTGCTTATATGGGTGGAAATAGCTATGACTTCCAGGGAAAAGATACGGTCAGAGAACTGGGTACTATTTGACTGATAGCAGTTATCGAATTTAGATTTGCTGGCGCAGAAAACCACCTCAGACATTTCTTAAGAAGGCTTAGAAGTGCATATTTAGTTTTATTTATTTTTTAAATGCAATAGGAAATGTTCCTGTCTGTGAGAAACCGCTTTTTTTAGGAAGCCTAATGATTCCATCAGTAGAAGTGTGCATGATCAAAATTAAAATCCACAAGTGTCTCTATGACATTCGATTGTACTGCCTTCCCTTTAAAGTCCTCATTTGTCAGGTGAGCACACCAGGCTGCCAAGGGGAGGCTCAGTGCTTTTGGTTTCCCAGGACCTGCATTCTGTTTTAGAAGAGGAAGAGGAGGAAGAGGAGAGTGTATCCCCCTGGAAAGGCTTTCGTCTGCAGAGTGATTTCCCTGGCTCGTCCTTTCCCACAGACTAATGCCTTTTCAGGATTGTTTCAATATTCATTTTCCGGTGGCAGAACTGAAGATAGCAGACTGATTCCATTGATTGGCCTCTATCTGAGCTGTCTGAAATGGGTATTTTAGCAAAAACCCTTGATATTTTCAGCCTATATCTCAGATTAAGTGATTTCTTTTCTAGTCTCAGTATGTTCACTTACTGGTGGTCAGTTTATAACAAGCATTTTTCTGGAGGTGAAGGCAAAAGCAGGAATTTGAGATAGCCAAGCTGGTGGTTATAAAAGTGTTACTGTGACAATTCGGAGCGTTGATGCAGAGCACTCCGTAGTGATTTTTTGGGGGGTTTAAATAAAGGGTCTACTTCCCCATGTAAGGGATGATCTGATGGTTTATGAAGGGCACTGCAGTACAGGGAAGCCCTGGAACCTTGTTAAAGCTCTTGGAAGAGTTCCTGCTTGGCAGTGTCCAAGATATGCACGAGAAGCAAGTGTGTCACCGTGTGATCTATCGCGAACTCTCAGGCTCCTCTTGAAGGTGCTTTACTGCTCTCATCTTACTGGCTTTCCCTGAGGAAAAATACAGCTTTGATGCTTTATAGCTGCATGGAAACACCTTTTTTTTTTTTTTTTAAATTTTGGTGCTGCATTTTGTTCTTTCATTGCCTCCTCAAACCCCAGTGTGTCAGGCTGTCTGGGCAAAATGAACACAATTTTTGTAGCTGCCTCTTTGCCCCTGGCCTTGGTACTGCCGAGAGTCCCAGTGTTCTCCTCTTTCTTTGACTGGTGGTGGAAAATGTGGCAACTGCCCCAGTTCAGCTCTTGCTGGGATGTGCTACAGTCACATTGTGCTTCTTGACCTCCAGATGTTTGCAGCTTGGCAAAGTTCATTCCTCAGCAGAGAACACCTTTATAGTTTTCTCCCAATTCATGACTTTTTAAAAATTATCATTATCATCATCAAGATTTTTTTCTTGGTTTTTAATTATTTTTTCAGTGAAATCTGCTTGAGCCACGTTGCGTCAAGTCGGGATTCATATTGTGTGCTGCTGGAATTATTTTCAAAAAGTGTCAGTGGTGTTTTTAGACTTCAGACAAAGGGTGGATGATGGAGAGAACAGAAGGGACAGTGGACATGAGAGTGAGCCTAGAATAAAGCAAAATCCGTGAGTGGAGAAGTGAGATTAAAATAAAACTTTGGCTTGAAATGAAAAAAAAAAAGATAAATAGGCTGCATAAAAAGGCTGGGAAGTTCATGTAGAAGGGGGAATATTTGTGCTACCTATACTAGAATGGTGTGAGTTACAACACCAGAAATTTCAGGCTGAAAAAAGTTTTAAAAATATCTTAATACAAAGATTTATTTGAGGACCTCATAAAGTACTTAAATATGTCTGGGTAGTCCTAACTCCCTAGTCCAGTAATTCTTCAGGAGAGATGTTTCAGCCCGCAGTTTATGGCCTGATGTGAAGCCTTCTGAGGGCTGGAGCAGTGTCCATTGTACGCAGTGGACTTTGGGGCCCATTTCAACACACGCTGGAGAAAACAGCAGGAAAATAATGTGCAGAGAACATTCCTGCCTTCAGCAAGAAGATGGCTTAGCTGATTTAATAGCTTTTTCTCAGTCTGTGATTCCAACAGCCAGGTTTGTGATATTTATTTTAGTATTCATGTTCTTGCAGTCCTTTTTACATTTCTCTGTTTTTCCCTGGCAGACATCCCGCAGCTCCATAAGTCTGGGGGAAGAGGATGGTTAGCATGTTGTTGCTGTGGGGATTTGAGTCTTAACTCTCTGTGTTGGTAATGCTGGGCATATAATTTTAAAACTTGCATGCTACAGAAGCAGATAATTATTTCCCTGCTGCATTTTATACTGTGGTTTGGGAAAGCAATACATTCCAGCATATTAAAAGAAAGAAAAAGTTACGATTTGGGGGACTATTGGAAATGGAAACAGAAAGAGGGGAGTAATGGGTGTCAGTCTGGTTATCAGTCAAGCTGGAAGGAGACAGCTTGTTCTGTCGAACACCAAGGATGTCAGTAGTCAGCCAATCACTTATGCAGGAAGAAAACCGTAGACTGAAAGGTAAGGTTCAAAGACATCTGTGTGTGTTTCTGAAGTGAGCTTGAAATCACATCGCTATTGAATTGTGCTAGTGATCCTGTGTGTTATATGGATGATTTCTGTTTAGCACAGGGTATTCCTATAATTGCTATTAATTTTATTTCTATTGCAGGATCTGTCTCCTTTTCCCTTCCCTTCCCTTCCCTTCCCTTCCCTTCCCCCTTTACCTTTACCTTTTTCCCTTTCCTCTTGTTCTTTCCTTGTCTTGTCTTTATGGTTTTTATGTGTCCAGGGTTGGCAGTGAGTGGCTGTCACTGAGCAGAAGGCTCAAGATGCTGTTGCATATCTTTTGTTTACCTTCCTTTTTTTTTTTACATCAAGGGAAATGGGTTGTCTTCCCATCTTTCACCTGTATGTAGGGTGAACTTTTTGCTGAGTGCCCATGGCTGCTGTTCTCTCAGGCTGGCCTAATGGTGTGATTTACACACTTTCCCGTGTGCAAGGGTTGATTCCCTGCCTAAAAGATCTCTTCAGCACTAAAGAGTGTGTCGAGTGGTGTACTGGGTGTGTTTCTGTTCCCAAACAAATTTGTCTTTTGAGTTAGATTGGGCTGGTAAGTGCTATTCCATTTATCCAGAAAGAGGAAGAGAGCCAAAGAGTGGATACTGGGGAACATGCACATTTATCTGCTGTTCCTGCAGCAGATTTGACATCTGACTTGTGGTAAGTTGTAAAGGACAGAACCCAAGGAGGAGACTGATGAAAGCTGTTTCCTCAGCTGCTGTGAGCTCCTGAGAACTTCCTAAGGCTAGAGGGAGATCCTAGGTCCCTTAACTCCTTTGTAACCCCAGTTGAGTTGCGTGTAAAGTGAGCATAATCCCTGAATTGTAAAAAAAAAAGGCTGTGTTTTTCAGGTAGTTCGAAATCCTTATGTAGAGCTGTGGAATCATAAATTATTTATCTTACTGGAGAATATTTCTAGAGGTCGCCAGTTCTAATAGTTTCTTTCAAACAGAAGTAGGTTCACTTAGAACAGTTTGCCCCCTGTAAAATCTCTGACCTTGACTATTCAAACTTCTTTACAAATGCATCATTTAATACAGGAAGCTCCTTAGGGAAGGTTCTTCACATCTGCTGTCATAATTTCTTATTTCCTAAATGCAGCAATTTATACTTGATTATTCTTACAAGGATCGTGCCTCCCTTCCCTCCCCCTGCTCTGGCACATTCCTTTGTGCTGCGGCTTCTTCTGTAGCCTGAACGCGGCATCGGAGAGTGTTTGAAATCCCAAATTTTCTTTGTTGTTATTCTAGCATTTCCTTACCACTCCGTTCTAGGGGAGGGCATGTAGGAATCTGCTCCTTTATTCCGAGGCTGTTTTGCTGCAGCTTGTTAGTGACAGCAAGTTGTCATCATCTTACAGACATTCAGCCAGTAACAAAAACCAAGCTGAATCTTTCATTTTGGCTTCCTGAGAACAAGATTTCCCCAAACAAAAATACCCTGCCACTTCTCAGAGCACTTAACATCTGTGGTAGTTAAGCAGAGGGCTGCAGCCCAGGTTTTTAAAGATGCTTAGGTGCTTGACTGCCACTAGACTGAATTGGACCTAAGTACTTGTAAATAGCTTTAAAAATTTGAGTGACTGTGAAAGCCTCCCTCATCCATCACTCTCCAGTGGTCCCTTCAGAATGGCAGAAAGGCACATCAGCATGGTCACAGGAAACACTTCTAGTCCTGCTCTCCAAAACTCTGCATATTACATGAATTACTGCATTCTAGGGTGGCTTTTCATGAAATACATCTTTGAATCAGATTGCTTGTATTCCCTAGAAGAAAAGAGCCCCTGCTTGCATGAAAGTCAATATTTAAGTCAGACAACTTTTAAAAAGGATGCAAAGTTATACTGTAAAAATACCCACCTTTATAGCTTATAATCCATTTTTTATTAAAGCTGGGAAATAAGAGTAAAATTCACATTTAAATTACTTTCTGCTGTTTCTAGGGGATACTCTTTGCATTCCAGTTGGTTTCACTTTGTTCTTCCCCTACACATTTTCAGTACCACTGTTCTAGACTTGCATAACCTTTGGGGAAACATGTATTCCCAAACATAAAACCTGTATGGATTTTGCGTTTTTTAATATTTAGTAACATTTAACTGTGTGTTAGCCTTGGAATCACTCTGTTTTGCTGTGAATCCAGAATGCTGGGCTAGTGCTGACTGAAAAGTGTTTGAAGAGGGGAGCCCTTCATATTTGTGTCCTTCACTCAAGGAGTTGTGTCCTCCTCAAGGGGTTCCTTCAGTGATGCTACAAATGAGGATCGAGTGCATGGAGAGCCATTCACTCTTGCTGATGTAAAGAACAGGCACTTGCAATGCTTCTCTGTAACAAGTGTCACAGAGTTTGGGAAAATTTAGTTAAACTAGTTCTTATTCAACTTGCTTCTGAGTCGTGCATAGTCATGTACTCAGTTTCAGGTTTGGTGGGGGTTTTTTGGGGGAGGGTGGGGAATAGAAGTTCATCAGTTCTATGAAAAAAAGGGAAGTAAACGATTGTGTTGGAAAAACATTATGATCTGATGTGGCTTTCTGAATGACTGTCTTGTCTTTTGGGTTTGGATTGAAAGTCTGAAATACTTGAGCAAGTTGCCCCCATGTTCTGTAGCAAGTTTACTTCCACGCCATGCTTCCCACCCCTAATCCATCAGGTCACTGAGCTGGAAAGGACTGCGGTGAGTTCTTTGAGCAGTCTGTCCTCGTCCCTCCGTCTTCCCCTCGTATTAAATAACGCAAATCCCGAGCAGATGAAGCGTCCGACAGTCACGCTGCGTCTCTCCGCTCTGCCCTAGGTGTTTGGAAGGGGCGTGTGCTGGCCGGGTCGGGGGCTGTCATGGTGCTCGCCCCCGCTGCGGGAAGATAGCAGAGATGGTGGCCTGAGGGCGCCGGCCCCGCGCGCAGACATGGCCTTCGCCCAGTCCCACATCATGGCAGCCAGGAGGCACCAGCACAGCCGGCTCATCATCGAGGTGGATGAGTACAGCTCCAACCCCACACAGGCTTTCACGTTCTACAACATTAACCAGGGACGTTTTCAGCCCCCACATGTGCAAATGTAAGTATTATAGTTCTGTTATTGCTCTAGCGCAGCCTTCCGAATGGTTATTGCCTTGTCGATGTGGTATTTGATGGACCAGTCACAAAGAATTCGAAGAACACAGTTTTGCTGCCTTTCTAATAATAATTACTATAATGGCACAAAATCAGTCCATTTGAAAAGTACTTTTTTAAAAGATGGGAGAAAGATTTCTTCCCTGGTGTAAGTGTAATACATAGTACTTACGTATTAAAAAGAGAAATAAAAAACAAGCAGTGGCAATAAAACACGAGATGCTACGAGGATGATACTTTCTGCAATCTTAATAATGTTTGTTTGCTTTGTGCACTTGCATATTGATGTTCATAGCTGCTGAAAATACCAAGCCTGGATCTGTACAGCACACATTCTGTTTGCTTGGTTATATTACAGCTGCATCCGAGGGAAAAATCATACCAATACATAAAATACTGTGGGCACCCATCCGACAACTTACTTTCCTACCAATGTGCTGAAAATGCCAAGTGCTTAAAGAGTAATTAAAATAATGTGTTTGTTTCTGACTTTTTGTATAATGACAACATCAGTAAAATTAACTGCTCTAGATGATTTACTTGTAACGTAAAGTGGAGAATTATAATTACGAAATGAAACCTGCCATAAAGTTTAGAGCCAGAAGGAAGAGCAAAACAGTAAAGCTATTACAGATAAATTAAGTATAAAATTCTACTGTATAATATTTTTATAGGGAATAAAAATGTCTGCACCATTTTATTGTGTTTATTAAAGAGAGAAGCAGCCTTATCTTTAGATCAGATGGCTGGTTTTCCTTTTTTAAAGGGAACACTTTTCCTTCAGAAAGACTGAACAAATAGCCACCTCGTTTACATTTTTGGTATATAATATGATTTGATAACTTAAAAACGTAGGTCATGATGTCTGCAGTTAAAAAACTCAGCACTTGTGACTGGTTGAATGTCGTGTGTCTACTTAGTGAATGCTTCTTTGGCATAAATTAGATTATGTAAAAAAAAAATCTGATGACTAACATGTATATCAAGATGGTGAGCAAACACTGAGTTTTTGGGGGCAGTGTATTATGGTCTGTGTTGGGGTTTTTTAAATCCTACTGAAATGCAAACAGTAAAATGAGTTGAGTGTTAGCACTGGGGAACATCTTTTGTTTATAGAGCTGGCAAATGGTAGAAAAAGTACAAACAAACAAATGTGGGTTCAGAAATAATTTTACAAATGAAAATGCCAAATGCAGGTTGCCTGATTTGTTGAGGCTTAGCTATTCTTTGTGAGTATTAAGACAGCTCCTGGGCACTCAGGAATTTGTTTCCTGGTCTTAAAAGCTGAATGTTTTTTACTGGCCTGAAAATAAGTTATTTATTAGTATTCACTTGGTTCTCAACAATATGCTGTTTAAACTTCTAACCAGTAAGAAATCATGTTACTGGAGGCTTAGGCAGTCAACTACGTGATAGGAACCCAGTACCTAAGCAAGTACTTGAAAATAAGCTATCCTTAGAAAATAGTTTCTCAGAAGAGTTTAGCAATCTCTCATGAATGCTTAATACTATTGAAGAAGCTTGTGCAAATAGAAAAACAGGCCAAATCAATTGAAACATGTACCACAATCTGACCTACGCTTTCTCTTTGTACAGAAATAGTAAATAATGTTTCTGAATACCAGCAGGATTGCTTTTTCTTCCTACCAGTGAATAGAATAGTAACAAAGAAGGGAAAAGTAGACATAAAAAGGGTGACAAAAGCACCTTTTATTCACATGATTGTTGTGGGTGAAATCTTAGCCCTGCTTCTGTGCATGCAAGTTTTGTCCTTAACTTCAGGGAGGTGAAGTCTTTGTGCATGGCTCAAAATACCTCCATTAGTGATGTTGCAGGCAATCATAAACATTTCACATAGGCCCGTTAACATCTGAACTCACAGTAAACTACTTTAACCACGGCAGGGGGAGGGTTGTGTGCTCCTTTTCTTCTGGATTCAGCCTTGAAGCTCTTCCTTGGTCCTCTGTGCAGATTTGGATTTCTTATTTCACGTTTAGCTCCCAGAACGTGCTGACACTCATTCTAGACCTGCCGTAGTCTGGCATCCCTGTGCTTGTGAGATGACTGGGTTGCCTCTGACAAGAAGGGTGGTGAATTCTGCCAGTGTTTTCAAGTCCATCAGTCATTTCTGGAAAGTGCCTGTCTTGCTCCTTCATGAAGTACTGAAATCTAGTGTATAAATGAACCTCTAGAAGTGTTTTTGCTCTGAGATGTTCCAACTTTGCTTTTCAGTTTCTCTGCAAGTTTTCCTACTGATCTAAAGAACAACAGAAGCATTTGCACAAAAATAGTCAGCAGATCTGTATTCCTCTGCTCGTGCTGCAAGCTGTGCATTGGGTGTTGGTGTGACAGCTGCTGTGGGAATGCGTTACACGAGAATATGAGGATTGAGCCTTCAGAAATTATTTCCAGTAATACAACTTAGATGTGTTTGCTAAACTTGACATATGCTTTTACCTATATATGGTCTCAGTGTGTGCATACCACTTCAACACGAGAAATCTGCATCTCATTTATTTGGGGTTGTGTTTTTTTTTTTTTTCTTGTATTGATGCCCTTTTCCCACGAAAATTCTCTGGCCTGTTGCACAGAATTTAAAAGTTACACATGCCTCAGCAACCAGGAAAATGCTGTCCACACCTTCCCCATCCCCATCCATTATGTGCTGCATGGGGTTGCCATGGTAAGTCTGCTGTTCTTTCCGTACAGCTTCCTATGTGAGATGCACACTACTCCCTAACACCCGGCTTACTGCTGTGCTCAAAAGATTTCTGAAGGAGAAGCAGTACCTGCTTTAAAGGCTACCCTGCCATGAAAAGTCAAAAAGTGGTGTTTTAGACCAGTCCAATGAAAAGTCAAAAAGTGGTATTTTAGACCAGTCCATATCCTTATGTTTGCCAAGGTAGTATCCATGATTTAAAGCTGGCTTAGTAATGCCATCTGTAACTCACTTCGGGAAGTGTTGGGCACTGAGAGCAATGATTCAGTTTACTGGACTGATGTTTAATCCTTTTAGCTTGAACAGCTACGCTGATAGCCAAGGTCAGCCCCTCATCATTTTTATGCAACCATCCTGGTTAATTTTGTGACCTGTCTGCATTATCCTTCACACAGCTCCCACCTGAGGCCAAATCCTCACTGCCCAATCTAAGCCTCACCATTCACCACCCACATTCCTTTGCACCCCTGCTGCCTCCCCTAGAGCTCACCCTGTGCAGCTCTCTTCTCCTCCAAAACAGAGTCATTTTAAACATTTCAGCTCTTTTCCTTCATCTGCCCTTCTCCACATGCCTTACACAAAGTGTTTGCAGCTGCTCTGGGTCCAAGCACTGCACTCTTTGCCACCCAGGTTCTGGAGTTCCCACTGCATCCTTGCTTACGTATGCCCCTGGCATGTAGTTCATCAGGTGGGATTTGATCACAGCTGGCTTTACTCCTCAGCTCACATTTAGCTACTTTCTGCTCAAAACCTGGAACTTCAGAAAGACAACTATAAGGTGTTTGTACTAAAAGGCTGCTCCTCCAGTTTTGCTGTAAAAACCCCAGTATTTCTTTTTGCTGTATGGGAAATATGGGTACAAAATAATTGATTCATACTCTGGTTTTGTAGTTGCATTGTAGAAAATGCTAAGACCTTTTTCTGTATTTAACAAGATTTCAATGTTTTAGATTTGTTCCTCACCCTCTCACTAATCCTGTGAAGTTGTCAAAACCACCTCAGTTTATCTGCCTATAAATTTCATAGAATTTTTTGACACAGATAAAAGATTGAGTGATTAAAGATTAACTTACGTCTTTTAAGCAATAAAATGCTTTATGAAAATTTACCTAGCAAACAGAAGTAATATTATTAATAGCAAAGATCTCTATAATTTTTTTCCCTCGGTTTGTTTATGTAAAAGTAAGCTCCTGAATTGAAGCACAACCAGCAAGGGACAGAAATATGTAGTGTATACTGCAACAGTGAGCAAAACTAATTTTATTTGTCCTTTCAAAAGAAATGTTGTAAAAGTAAAATAGTTCATAACAATTCTGTATATCTCTCTGGTTTCTAGTGACACAAATATAACTCTTGCCTCTCTGGCTTTTTTGATTTTATTCCAGCAGAATTCCCTAACTGGAGTAGCAGATACAGTATAGCTGCATATAGATAGATTCGCTTCTATGTATTCAAACAAAATATGGATTGAGGTTAAAAAGATTGATTTCAAAATAAGTATTCCTCCTATAGCAGAGAGGTATTCTCT
The DNA here is from genome assembly GCA_013398015.1 of Oreocharis arfaki. Taxonomy (NCBI): domain Eukaryota; kingdom Metazoa; phylum Chordata; class Aves; order Passeriformes; family Paramythiidae; genus Oreocharis; species Oreocharis arfaki. The sequence goes on from VZRR01009412.1 coordinate 831,419, forward strand.
GATTTCCCCTTGTAAATTCTAAGTGAGTCTCATCAAACTGGGTCAGATCTTTTTGTCTCCTCAGTTTTGAATGTAGAGATTGGGTTCTGAACAATGCAGCCTCACCCCTCACAGCATCTGATTTCATTTAGTGTAATTAAGCCCAGAAAGTCATCACTTTGTCTTGACAATAGTCAGGCTTTAACGTACATTTACAGCTGTTAGGAGAGTTTTTATGTTGCTTTGCATTAACACACTGAAACATATCTCCAAAATGTGTTAATTAAATTTGCTGGAATGGAGTAACTTGCAAAAAAGAAGTTATAATTAGAAAAAAAAATGCATTTAAGTGTATTTATGTATCTAAAATAAATCTTTTCCCTGTGTACGGTGTAATCATATTTAAACAATGAAATGGGGTAGTACTATTCCTTTGAAACTGGCAGTGCCTTTGATTTATTTGTAAGTATTTGTGTCAGAGTTACTGCCATAGTCCAATCGCTTTCCCTTAATCTCTTTAAATTAATCTATCTCCCCAACAAATACCGAAAATGTTGTGATGTGAACATCAAGAATTTTTACACCTCCCATTAGTGTTAGGTTTGTTTTAACAAATCCTTCCATCAGGCAGATTTAGAAGTCTGTGTAAGCTTTTGTAAAGGTAAAAAGTAGCATTAGAATTGCAAAGCAGACACTAAGAAGTACGTAAATACTTTATAACCTTGTTATGATGCATTTCCTGCAGGGTTGATCCGGTGCCCCATGACGCTCCGAAGCCTCCAGGATATACACGATTTGTCTGTATTTCTGATACTCACTCAAGAACTGATCCCATCCAAATGCCATATGGAGATGTGTTAATACATGCTGGTGATTTTACTGAGCTGGGACTTCCTAGTGAAGTAAAAAAATTCAACGAGTGGCTAGGTAGGTATTGAATTCTGTGTGGATTTGACAGTAAATTTGTTTACTGATTGTATCTGCCCCTTCTGCCTCCCAGTTAAAAACCATCATGCACTCAGAAATCATGAATATTAATTTGACTTTTAAATTTGAATGGCAGTGAGCAGGAATCAGAATTTTTTTTCCTTCCTTTCGACAAATATTTTTGCATTTTTCCAACTGAGCAAATAGGATTTGTGAGACTATTCATCTGTTCTGCCTTCACACTCTCAAGTGTACATTAAGCAACTTCTTGGTGTTAGCAACAATTGAAGTCAGGAGGCCTTTAATGATTTACATAAAACCTCTTCCATACATTGTTACGGCTTTGCTGCCTCCCCAGAAAAGTTGTGACTGAAAACATTTGTCTGTTTAACCCCAGAGGGCTCATAGGTTTGGGGTTTTTTTTTATATCTGAGGCTCAGCTGCGCCACAGAGATGAATTCTAAACAAAGCAAACCGTGTGTGCCTGTGGTTGCTGCCTTGGATGTAGCAGACCAGATGTAGATGCCTTCTGTAGGCAACTGTTGGCATTGGAAACTGAAATTCTGTTCCACTGGGCAAGAGAGTGATGATTTACATGTGCTTCTGCAATGTTTTGTATATGCTAAAAAAAAAATGACAGTGAAAATTGGAAAGCGTGCACTGTATCCAGATAAAAACCCTCATCAGTGCTGTTCCTGCAGCATTGCAGGTACCTTAATTTGGAATAAAAGTGGCTTCTGGATTCTGAGACTTCATTAACAAAAAAAAAAGGTGAGAGGGAATGAAGGAGTTGGAGAGGGAAAGGACACAGTTCAAGGGTAACGGATTTGAAATTTTTAGGTTGATTTTCTTTCTTGTAGTTGATATTTTTGCTTTTTTTTTCCTGTCTTTTTNTGCAGCATTCCACACTAGGAAGGCACAAAGCAGACAGATGCATGTAGGCTGAAATGGAATTTAAAAAGGAAGGTCAGGACTTCACAATTTAAACAAATATTTACTAGCAACTAATTATCAGCAAGGCCGATAAATATTTATTTGAGCTCAGGAACCCAATAATATGCCCCAAATGGAACAATTGTTTTGTTCTGTGACTCTGAATGTAGCAAGAGCATGTGGAAGTAATAAATTGATATAGAGCCATCAACTCTGTCTCTGCACCCAAATGGAACAGGTTGGTTATAAAACAGCAAGTTTTGACCCTATTTTGTAGGTCTCCACCATGTATTATAGTAATGTGCTGAAAATAGCGTTTACAAATTATTCAAACCATATGGTTACCCCTTCTAAATAATCCTGATTTTATTTATCTGCTGGTGTGGGAAGAGAAGTGCTTTGGGATATTGCTGGTGAGCAAGGATGGGGCTGTGCACATTGCTTGCTGCACAGTTTTTGTCTCCAGTTCTCCATCTGCCTCCCTGCTGGTCACAGCTGTACACTGTTCTGAAGATGTGTGTAAGCTGAAATCCTCCCAGAATGGTAGGGAGATTTCCCAAGGCATTTCTGTGATGTTCTCTTCATCATTTTTATTCCAAAACAAAAAAAAGGCTTAATTTTCTGACTTTTCAGGCATGCTTCCAATTTCATGGTAGCGTGCGCTTGGGAAAAGGTGATCTTGGTGGTTTGAGTTATGTTTTTGCAAGAGCATCTCTGAGATACAGAAAGTTAGCAAGTTAAAAAAAGGGTTTTGTTTAGTTTCTTGGCAATTTAAAATAAAGATTAAACTTAAATTTTTAATAAAGTTTTTGTTTGTTTGTTTTAAGTGAGCAGTTTATCAGCTCTTGAATATCTTAAGTGTTTGCAAGATCTGCAGTAAGTGGGAGAATGGTTAAAAGCGTTCCTGTTGAGAAGGAATTTCAGAAGGTTTAGCCAGTTGTCCATTTTTTTGTGAAGACATTAGTCTCCAACAGTTTTGATTTTTCTAGATAGCAACTTCCAGTACCTTCCATAATTTTGCAGCTCCACAGCCAACCCAACCTTCTCCTTCTTCCTTAATATTTTACTGGTTTCTTGAGAAAGTAACTGACAGACTCTGGCACCGACTTTTCCTCCACTGACATTCTTCCTTGCTGCTGCCAGATTTCCCTGTTTATTCCCACATGCACAGGGCTCTCTTTCCCACTTATTTTGTTCTTTGTCTAATCCACGTCTCCCGCTGTCATTAGATTATGACTTTGTTTATGCCTTGCAATAAGGTGTTTGGTGTTTGGTACACCTTCCCTTTATCTCAGCTTCCCCTCAAGCACGGGATACAAATCCTCGTCCTGATTTTCCTCCATATCTTTATGTGCAGCATTGATTCCTACCTTTCAGTTTTCTCTTCTGCCATACCCTCCTGAGTCTGTGCCACTCTGGTCTATCTCTGTTTCATCTTTCCAGATGAACTTGCCCTTCAGCAAGTTCAGATTTTATCTTGGCGCTTTACGTAAAACTCTTGTGCCTGTCTCATGGAAAATTTATTTTACATTACCATCATTAACTTCCATGGGCCTTATGGTTGTCTCAAGCACATGCTCAAGTGTTGTGCTAATAGAGGCACATTGGCTGGATGAGTCATCCCCTAAAATCTGTTCTCTCTTTCTGACTGTCCGTGGGTACCCAGCAAGGCCGGTACCAGCTCGGATGATGCCACTCAGGATCCCAGTATTGTCCCTGGCTGGGGCTCCAGCCCAGGTGCTCTGGTTTGGCAGCCCTTTAGTCACCAAGTTTTACACTTCTGACCCCTAAAGCCCTCTACTTCATCTCAGTTTGTTCTTTCTGGTAATTAATTGTTTTCTCTCATGTGTATTTTTCTCTAAGCCCTTTCTCAGGGAGAGACTTGAGGTTTCACTAGGGCTGGGTTGGTGTTTAACTCTGTGGAGGAGATAAAATGTTGGTGATCACTGGATGTACTTATTTTCTCATCCTTCTCTGCTAGGCAGTCCAGGATTACTTTTAATTTAATAGACAGATTTTTCTTCTCTGAGATTTTTAATTGCCTTTTGGATCTGTGCAAAGTTTGAGCACAGGCACAATTTTGCATCAGAGTTCCAGAATATGATAGGGATGTTGTGGAGAGCTGTCACCTGCTAGTTCACCTGTTATTCTGAACCTGTCACCTGCTAGTTTCATTTGGTACTTCCTAATGCTGGAAGAGGTAAGTGAACAATTTATCATTCTTTATTCTGTTTCAGAATTTTTAGGCTTTTTCCATATCTGCCCTCAAGATATTTTTTGGGCTGAAGATTTTTCAGAAGTCCTTAAATGCCTTTGATCATCTCTGTCACTCTTTGTAGCTCTTTGTTCCACATCCTTTTAAAAAGAGTGAGACCAGAACTGCACATGTTCTGGGAACACTACCGATTTATTCCCTGGCATAAAGAAATTTCCTAATTCTCTTTTCCTTTCTGGTGTTGTGGATTGTTCTGTTTTTAACAGAACAATGAGATGGCATTGTCATAAAATTTCCTAATACAATTCAGTGAACTCTTTTCTGAATGGCGATACCTAGTTCACAACCCATCACTGCATCTATAGTTTGTGTCATTTTTTCCAGCACTTGAAATATTCTGCCTAAATTTGTGTTCAGTTTCATCAGTCCTCTTATTGCCCAGTCATGAAATATCATGGTGTACTTTTGCAGGTGAGATTTCTATTTTGCTGACATTTTTCAGGGTAACTTAGAAAATTAAGGGAAAAGGAGATGAACAGTCAGTTTACAAAGCATACAAGTGGTGCCAACCTGCTCACTGCCCTCCCTTTTTTTTTTTTTTGAACTGACCCATCTCCTGTTATCATATTTCAACTTTTTCCTTTTTTAGCTAGTTTGTTTTGCTACTGTATTTTTCTTCCAAATTTAAAAACTCAGTTTTGGAGAATGAGAAAAAAATGAATTACAAGGTATGTTTTTATGATGGGACTGAACAGAAGGGCAAGAAGCCAGTGAAAGTTTGTGATGATTTATAAGAATGCACGGTGTGACTTCAAACGTGTGCTAATTTTCCAGCATGTTCAGGAGATTTTAGCAATAACACTTCAAACAGACAAAAATAATCTGCAGCTTTTTCATTACTTTAGGCTTTGTTATTTATTTATTCCCTTCTTCCCTACCTGCATATCAGTCACATCTGTTGTAGGACAAATACAAAGATGCATGTCGTGCCTTAGTACACTCGTCAAATACTGACTCCAAAACCATCTCTATTTTTTATCTCCCATATTGTTGGCACTGGAAATTGCCTGCTTGGCTCAGTTGCTCGTGTAATTCCCTTTGCTCAAGCCTGTAATATCATTTCCAAATTGTGTATGCTCCAGGACCCACTGTCACTTTGAGCTTCTGGGTTACTTTCCTGGAAATTTAACTAAATAGCAGATCTGTGGTATAAGCTGCAACGCATACTTCCATCTTTTCTCCACCAATTCTGTTCTGTGCATGGATTGGAAAGATTACTTAAACTAACACATTTTATAATATATATTGTTTCAGTGTGTTTGCTTGAGATTTTCCAATTTCTAAGACAGACTCTCTATTTGAGATTCAAGTTCAAGGTAAATTGGAAATAAAAATGTAGAAGGTGGCTTGGAGTTGTAGTGGAAAGCAATAATTGGGTCTTCAGAGTATTTTCCTGGGAATGTTATTACATGCATGTTGTACACACACAAACACACACACACACACATTCACACACACCAAAAAAAAAAAAAGGATTACATTATTTGACATGCACTTCAGGAACTGACCTAGGCAAATACAGCACAAAGGATAATATTTTTATTTCAGCCTAAAAAATATTTTAGAGTGCAGAAGCCTACCAAGTGTAGAAACTAGCATTACTAAAATTACCTGTTTCTAGAATTACATTGTATTTGATATAATCGTGTAGTATTAGATTCTGTAGACAGAATCAGATATTTGTCAATAAATATCATGTCTACTTTTAAGTTCTTGATAAAAGATCTTTAGAAAAACTTGTGGTCACTAGGCTTAGCTTAACTTTTGCTTTACTGTTCAGCTTTGCAAAATGATGGTAATTATTTTTCTTCCTCTCTTAACAGGTGTATTTTTAAGATTAGTAATACATTTAAAACAGATTAAAATCATGTTGAAGATGAAAAAAATCAGCTTCAGGGCAGCAAAAGGAATTAGAATTTATGCATTGTAGTCATACCGTTTTGACCATCGGTAATTACACTATTTTTATGTTAATGTAGAACCCCCTTGAAAGAAGTATTTAAGCACTAATTATCTATTTACAAAAGAATGGCTTTGGAAATGCAGTGAAAAACATTGAGCTGTGTAGGGATTTAGAACAGATGTCAATTTTAAAAGACTGGGCATACTAAAAAATAAGTGTTGGGTTTTCCTGCATTTCTTAAATGTATGGTGGCTCGGATACATTTGTACATCCAAGGCTCAGACACAGAAACTACCACACCCTCTCCTAGTATTTCTCCAGTTCTGGGGAGTTAGGATGTCCTAGGAGCTTCAGAATATTAAACTGTGTTCTGTGAGTCTCAGCAGTATTTAAGTTGCATCCCTGTGTTGGGAAGATGATGCAAAGCGACTATTTTCCACGTACATCTCCTGTGCCAGTGGTGAGAAGCTGTAGAGGTGATGGGTGTTAAAGCATTGTTCCTTCATTTCCTCCTTCCAAACACATGTGTGCTTCTGGGGGATTTCTTGTACTTTGTACTAATACTGAGTTGCCTCTTTCCACTAATGCATTGCAAAGTAGCCAAACTTCAGGATTCTGAGTCTGTGGTTTCATGAATACTGAGATCCCTGACCCCTCAAATGAGCAAGTGAAAAAAAATACCCAGTCTTATCCCAGACTAGCTGACAAGGGTAGCTTTAGGAAGGCAGTGTGGCCCAGAAGTGAAGAGAAAAAACACAGAACTGGAAAGATCTGGGATGTGATTCTGTGAACTGTCATTGCCTCTGGCAGAGGTATTTGAAAGAGCCTGAGGAAGACAGGCAACCAAATTCTAGTTAGTCATCTTCAGATTTGACAGCGTCTTTATTGTTCCCCCTTGTGAAATTGTGAAAATGATGCTTGATCCACCTACCACATGAATGTGTTGGAGGATTAATTATTCTCAGCACAGCACTTTGAACACCTATTGTGCAGCACTGTACACAAACATTAAACACGGTTATTAGTGCTGTGCACCTCGTACGCTGACATGACACACGGCTCTTTGTAGTCTTCCCTTCCAGAAGGTGACAAGTGGGAGATGCTGAAAGCGCCTCCATGGGATCTGAAGATCTGAATAGGAATCTGTATCAGTGTGCACAGAGATCCATGTAGGAAGTGTAAAACGTTTTTTAATTGTTGCTTTTTAGCTCAGTTTTCCCAGCTCCTTCCCTTTCGCGGTCCCCAGATACAAGTTGTAACCAAAACTAGAATATTTCAGGGGGCAGAAAAGCTGTGGTAGAAAACTTAAGACTATAACTATCCCAGGAAGTGAAAAAAAAAACCAAACAAACAACTTATGTGACTTACATAGTTGGTGGCTTCCAAGCCATCAAGTGCCATAATCGAAGGGGACACATCAAAGGAAGGTTCAGTCCAGGCAGACATTGCAGTTGTGCAATTTTGTAGACATCTCTTACACACCCACAGGTGACCAGGAGGTGCAGATCCATGTAGCCTTTTGTCTTGACTCGCTGCAGCTACTCCAATGGCCTAGTTATGCATTGGGCTGGTTCTGCATAATTACAGGGTAATTAAACAAACCGAGCTAAAAGGAAGCCACTTTTCCTTTAGAAGTAATTTTGACCAACTATTATATGTGTGTGGGTGTGTATAAAACACAGTATATCAAAGAGCCTAAGTTGTATTATTATCAGGTGGTTTTTTTTTAGTTTGATTTGCCTTTGTCTATTTTAAGGAATCCTGTTTTACCAACGTGAGCAATGTTTTATGTGTTTGCTGTTTTAGTGTTTGGTATAATTACTGGCTTTTTCAATGCAAGAGTGGCTAGAGCTGGAAGGTTACAGATGACTTCGGAGGGAGTGTTCATTTACAATATTATTCCAGATTACACACCATACAAAAAGTATGTTAATGTGAGTTTCCCAGACATCATCCCCAGTGTTTAAACACAGAACTGTCAAAAAGATGCTGAAAAGCAATCTGAGACAGTTATGCAGTCTTTCCACTATATCACTCACTGCTGTATTCTAAAAGGTTGAAATGAGAGAGAAGAAGCATTAAGTGGGCACTTACGTGATTGTCACTTCTTTTAATGAATACTAAAAATTCTGCTCAGTACAATACCAGGAGAGAAGCAAAGCACATCTGCCTGTACAAGTTTGCATTTAGCTTGGCGAAGTTGGGAGTTGATGACAACTGAGAGCTTCAGAGGAGGTCCAAGGTTGATAAAGATGCCTCACTTGGTACAAGGGAAGCCTGGAGTATGGACATCACAAATTTGCTCTTGGATTATTTGAAAGGTTGATCTGGTTTACTGGGTTGCTGGTAGAACAGGATGAACCCTTCAGCACACAGAATCCCACTTCGAACAAGCTCAGCCGCAGAGAAATAGCAAACACACAATGTTGCTCAGCAGGCTGCATTATGCAGCCTGTAGTTCAAGTAATGGTTCCCCAGCACTTCAAGTTATTTTGTAAAAATTATGTTCGCCATAAAAAGAACCTACTGGAGTTTGGAAGTTAAAAATTGCCGCAATAATTTTGTAATTGGTGCGTAAACATGCAAAAATTAGATGTTCGGTTGATTTTCTTAATTAGTAATCTGCAGTAATGAAAGGAATAAACAAAGATGTTCCTAGCTAAAGAATATATATATTGCCATACATATTATATTACCAGAATCGCTGTCACATTCTTATACTGAACAAAGGAAGGCAAAGAAACTTTCTGAGGAAGGTTTGCTGCAACCTGACTAAAACTCCATGGATGAAGTGAAGAAATCTGTAAGGTGATAATACATCTGGCTATATATAAGTTAAATATGATATCTTGAGCTTGTTGATAGTAAAATAATCTCAAATAATAAGAAATTGCATTGATGGAGGAAATTTGGGGCCAAGTTTTTTGTGTGATGAGCTGTTCTGGGAGCAGAGCCACTGCTGCCTGACTTGGATCTTGTCTTGTAGACCTGCTGTGGGTTCAAGTTGCCTCATTCCTTTGAAACCACTCCTTCAGATTGGGAATTAGTCACCTTAGACACTTTCAGGAAATTCAAGGGAACATAGCTACCTTTGGGGTCTGTATATAGTAAATGGCTTTTGAATCTGTTGGGCAGTTTCAGACAGATGTGGAGTGACAGAAGATAAAAAGCAGTGACAGAAGATATAAGCATACAGAAGTCTAAAGCATTATACTTCTACAAGTTTCACGTTTTCCCTAAGAAAAAAGATATCTTTTGCTAAAACTGCTAAATTAAGGGGAAGATAATGTGTCTCTAGCATTTTACTGGATATAAGGAGAGATTACGAAACGGAAATGGGAAAATAAGGCAGGAAAGATGAAGAGCCGTGTAGCTGAGAAGGAGGAAAAGGGTGGGAGGAATCTTTTCTCCCACATTAAGACAGAGGATGACAGAGTGGATGGTGGGTTGGAGCCCCATTCCAAACTGGCAGAAGGCAAAAGTTGAATGTGGCCTGAAAGAGAAAGCTCTGAAGCCCAGGGCTGAATCTGAGCCAGTGTGTTTCTGACAGGATTTTGGTTTGTAAATGTTTGATTCCAAATCCAAGTAGGATGGAGTGGATAGAGGTTGATGACAGAGGAAAATAATTTTAGTTTCTTGCAAGTTAAACATCATGAGAGGAAAAAAGCCCAACCCTTACTTTAGGGAAAAAACCCAAAATTTTGCCTAGAAATGAAATTTCTGTTCACCCCAAAATATTTTAAATGGACATTTTGCTTCATTTTGTTTCCTTGGTAATGTCAGAAAGACTGTGAATTTCCAAATATATCCCATTCCATCCAAGTGGTGTTTTAATATAGAAAAATATTTAGGTAAAATTTTTCCAACTGATTCTGGTTGCAGTTTATGTGCAGATTAGAGGCATATATTAGCAGAATCTTCTCAGGTGCCAAGAGCAGGAGGATCCCTGGACTTTGGACAAAAACACTTGCCTTTTTTTGGCTGGTCAAAAGAAGAGATCAGACAAAAAAAATGTAACTTCCCCCAAATTAATAACTTTTCTCTTTTTTTCTCTTTTTCTTTTTTTTTTTTTTTTTTTTTT
>VZRR01009412.1:850220-884846 GCA_013398015.1 Oreocharis arfaki
GCTGTGCTTCATGAACAAGTCCACTGTATGTTATTCCTTTTACAGTTGTTATTCAGAATTGCCATGTAAAAACAAACGCCTATAAAGGAGCACGTGCATTGATGTATCGACATGAGAACAGGTCCCTGAGGTTTGTAGAAAAGATGTGCATCTGCTAAAGAGCAGGTATCCTGTGTGTATGCTCTGATCTTGTGGAAAATGGCAAGAATCCCAGTGGCCTTTCTATTAAGAGGTGGATTATTGTGCATTAGTGACAGGATATGAGGACACATTTCACTTGATAGAGGAAAAATATTTCAAGTGGCAGAAGGAGATCTTTTTCCTGGCTACAGATTTTCCGTGATGGCTGTAAGCAGATGTAGAGAGCTGTAGGAGAAACTTTGAGCCTCCTGCTTTCAAACTGGCATACAAGGTGGCAGAAGAGCATTTTTATCTCTTTCAGTACTTTTTTCCCATTTTCCATCATGTGGGAAAGGAAGGGACAATCACAACTCTCTTGCAAACATATTACAGTTTCATTATTCTAAATGACATATTGGCCTGGACAGCTTAAAGAAGCCCTTTTGGATGAGATTGCTTCCAGACTCATTGTCCAGAGTGGATTTTTACTTGGCTTCAATTTTCTGGAGGGATCTATTCCTGTGAAACAGAACCTCATTTTTCTTTTTGCAGAAGTAAATTTTTTTTTCTAGTGTCTATGTGTTCTCATTTCCTCTTTCATTCTTTTGTTAAAGGCCTTCTGAACTTCAGAAACTCTTAATTTCCCAGTCAGGGAAGATGGGAGAGCAAATATTAATGTCAGCCTAGAAAGGCATTTGTGACCATTTGTCCTGCAGTGACAGATGCCTGGGCTGGACTCCTGGGTTTTTCTAGCTTCCCTCTAGTGGAGCTTTGATTAGATTTGGCCTGGCATGTTTACACATAGACCAACAGCTCTGGTGCCACATTGTTTTTACAAAATTGGGAAGTGAGGAAAGAAAGTTAAGGGTGTGTATATGGGGAGCAGTTTCTTTCTGCTCAAGTCTCATTTTTATTGAGTTTAGCAAACTGGGTGAGGCCCATCCTGTGAGCTCTGGCTTTGTCAGAGGAGATGGCTGAATACCTTCCAGTCTAAAGGACATCGACATGTAGGTTGCACGAGTATCAGCCCAAAGCAGCCTCAATAGGGGGCTTATTCTCCAAATCATCATCCTCCTTTGGTGGAAGAGCTGGAAACTTGTTCCAACCTGTTGGCTCTTTTCTTGGTGCACTGCATCTGTCTGGACTACTCCAGCCAAGTGTCTTTACACAAGTTGTGTGTCCAGTGTGGTCAGTAGTGCTTAACCATGGGCGTGTAGCTCTCATCTGAGTTATGGTCTTGTCTGGTTCATGTTTTATCACAGAGTAGGTGACTTTGTTATTTGACTGCTTGTCATATGTTCTCTCTCTTCTTTGTGTGTGTGCACGTGTGCACGTGCACTTTGCATAGAAAGGCTGGTAACTTCCATGTGTGATCAGGGCAGTTTCAAAGAGCATGCAAAGGGCCAAACTGAGGCAGCCTTATTTTGGTTCCATGCCGACTCCAGGCCTAGGTCTCCATTTCAGTGCCTTCCTCCTCCATCTCTTCAAGTACAGCTGTAATAGTCTCTTTCATTCCTCACTGAACTCAGTTTCCATCAGCGAAGATTTAAAGGTTCATTTCACGAGAGGGGCATGCTTTCATTTTGCCAGTGACGAATCACCCACTGTTTACTTTCCGGGACCTTGTACAAATTTTTAGTCATTCAGGTGAACATCAATTAAAATGAAACTGTATTAAAATAAAATATTGACTTCATTTAACATAATAAACCTCCCAGGCTGGGACTGTGGCTTCCATATAGAGCAGCAGCAGAAGCAGCTCAAGGTGTTATGCTGTGGGTTTCACTCCCTGTAAAATTCACCGAGAGAAAGAGCTTCTGCCACATTCAAATTCCTAGTTCTTATGTCCCCTTTCAAATCAAACAACCTGTTTAGCATCTCCCACATAACAAAAATATACAGGGAATCAAATTTTTTGTTACTGGACAAAACCATACTAGATTATTTTCTTCGTAAAATACCTGATCCTTTAATGTTCTTTTCTTGCTGCACCCTCACTTGGTCAAAAGACAAAAATGCAAATAACTGAACTGCATTTGCTTCTGTACCGTTTCCTGAAGCAAACTTCCCACTAAAATTCTTGCACACTTAAGATTAAGTAGGTTTCTGAGCAGGTGGTTTGTTTTCATGCTGTGCTACAGTTTTGTTTGGATGGATGCAGAAATGCTGGATGTGGATGTATTATAGAGTGCTAGGTTTTGATTGCTCAGAAATAACGTTTTAGAAGTGGTAGATATTCCCTGATTGTTAAAGCTGGGAACTATTTGGGGCTGTTTTAATTAGTGACTTTGTGGCAGGCAATAGAAGTGAGTAATTTTGGTAGACTGAGATGGTTCTTGAAAAAAATGAAAGTAGTCAGTGGGAATAATAGACTCATTATTTAGAAATGAGGCATCTCAAGTTTCAAAAGTTTTTGAGAGAAGTTTGGCATCTAAGCCTACTTGATGTGGCTGTACTACTGTGTTGAGAATGCTGAAGATATTTTATTTCAGGCATTCAGTGTAAGGTAGGTAAGATGTGACAGATGTGTAAGAAACAGCAGCATGTTCAGAAGAGAGAAAGAAAAGTTCATCATCCTGTTAAAATGTATTATCAGTCTGAGGCACATAGATACAGGTTTAATTGTATTTTAACAGAATGCTGGAATGATATTTTTATTTCTTCTTTCATACTTATAAGAAGCCATTTTCCATTTTGGAAGTGCTGCTTCTAAAACAACTTAAAACCACAATGCACTGTAGTTTAGTCTGCAGCATATGGACGATCATAAGCCTGGTTTTTCCTGCAAAACTGTTTTGATCTATTAAGCTCAGCTGTTCAGGGAAAGTGGTGTGGAGAGCTGAACGATACAGAACTTCTGGAGTGTGAAAGGTTTTCCAGTGGCAGAAAGTGAGATTTAACATTCTGGCTGTTTTAGCATCAGCATCAGATCACTGGATCATTTTTCTCCTTATTTTTTTCTTTTGTTTAACTAAAAAAAATAGCTTAAATTGGTACATTTGATGTGATAAATTTGTCTTGGAAAGAGGTTTTTTTCTGCATGACTTGAAAATACAGGAGATGTGGATGTCATTCAGCAGGCTCTGAGTATACAGGTGCTACTGCTTATGTGAGCAATCATTCTGAATTCAGGAGAGGTCTTTTTAATGAATTCTGCCATACAAATTAAGTGACTGAAATGAATTAGCAAGAATCGTTAACGTTTCTGAAAAAAGTGCATGGAAGAAAATAAAAAACTTGTAACTCCAAGTGAATTTTCTATATCATGTTGAACAAGTATGGTTATTATTAACTAATTAAACTCTGCAATAGGCATGTGAATGAATGAAAATGTAAACTGAACTACACCTGTTGTAGTCCATAAATATCATCACAGTCAAACCAATGCAATAAAGTCTAGTTATTAGGTATTCCTGAATCACACCTGTTTAGAATGTCCTTTTTTTTTTTCTTTTCTTGTTGATGAACATTCCAGAAAATGTTTTCTCTCAAGTAAAATTTCTTCCCCACATTGTCTGGGGCTGAGGAGTCTGGAACAGTTCATTCCCAGAGTATCACAACAGAGGAAAATCAGTAGTTTAGACACCTCTTGCATGTTGTGTATTAGGGATACGGTTCAGTTCTTGAACACATTCCACTGTGACCTCTTGCAGGGGGAGTTTAGGCAGTTAATGAAGCCAAAAGTGCTTTGCATCCACTTTGCAGTAAAGCTCCTCCGCCGTGCACGTACAAGTGTGCAGGACACACGTGTGCATGTATGCTGAATATAGATCAGAAATAATGTTGATTTCAACATAACAATTTTGGGCAAATCCTGTTTCTTGTAATGTTAGAACACATTGGTATTTCTCCATGTAAGTGGAGATTTGCATTTATTTGCTTTTCGATGTTCCTCGCTTTAGTTAAATTTGAGAGCAGTGGAAAAATATATTGCTTTAGTTTAATTAGCTTGGTAGGAAAAAGTCCTTTCTTGGGCAGTAATTATTAGTTGTATATTATTAAAAGGAAGTAGTTCACATTCAGTTACTTAGCAGAAATAATTGAATCTTGTGATCCAGTAAACTAGCTCACTTTGGATTCAGCTGGTTTTTAATTTAAGACCTGTAGAAGAGGAGACCTGTAATCTCACTATGGGGAATTGGCTTCACTTTCCTGCAGTTCATAAACCACAAGAGAGAAATTGCTATCCCCCACAGCAGTTTTCTCTTTATTTTTCACATTTGCTTGAAAGTTTAATTTTATGAGACAGAGCTGATTTTAAAGTTTAAAGTGCTTTTTGTTGTTGTTGTTTTGCTGCTTTTTCCCATTTTTTCCTTGAACAAAAGGACTGCCAGCTCTATCTGTAGTCTGGGCTGTAGTCTCAGACAGCAGCAATTTCAGGATGTTTCAAAGATGTAAACACAGTTGGGCACTACGATGAGCCCTTTGGCGATATTCCAAGAGAAACACAAATAGCCAACTAGTTTGGAGCGGGTCTATTCGGAGCTGATTCTCAGCTGGGATAACTTGGCAGTGCTCCACCAGCTTTTGAGCCATTTACACCTGGTGAGAATCAGCCTCCTGAGTCTGTGGTAGCTTGTATGTGTGCATTTTCCCCAGGTTTTGACACAGGAAAGGTGTTACTACATCAAGAAGGAGATGGTGACTCTACATGAAGAATTGTAAATAGAGCCACTGTCAGAGGAACTAATTGTAACACAGCTGCCTGAATTATTTCTCTTTTCCCTGACCGGATTTTAAGGGGAAAAGTAATTTACCACTTGTGAAACTGCTTAACATCAGAACACTTCCTTTGGAATTGCTGTTCATAAATTATTTCATTTAATAAATTAGCATTGTTTAAAATGAATTAAAATGAGGATTTTTCTTCACCACTAAGAAAGCAGAGTAAATTGGAACCAATCATAGAATTGTTTAGGTTGGGAAAGACCTCTAAGATCATCGAGTCCAAACATAAACTCAGCACTGCCAGTGCCAGCACTAAACCCTGTCCCTAAGCACATCTACACATCTTCTGAACCTCCAGGGCTGGTGACTCAACCACATTCCTGAGCAGCCCCTTCCACTGCCTGACCACCCTCTCCGTGATGAAATTCTTCCTGATGTGCAACCTGAACCTCCCCTGGCACAGCTTGAAGCTGTTTCCTGTCCCTGTTCCCTGGGAGCAGAGCCTGACTCCCCCCCCCAGCTGCCTCCTCCTGTCAGGGAGTTGTGCAGAGCCACAAGGTCCCCCCTGAGCCTCCTTTTCTCCAGGCTGAGCCCCTTTCCCAGCTCCCTCAGCCCCTCCTGGTGCTCCAGCCCCTTCCCCAGCTCCGTTCCTTTCTCTGGACACACTCCAGCCCCTCAATGTCTTCCTTGTCCTGAGGGGCCCAGAAGTGCCCCAGGATCTGAGGTGTGGCCCCAGCAGTGCCCAGCACAGGGGACAGTCACTGCCCTGGCCCTGCTGCCACACCATGGCTGGCACAGCCCAGCTGCCACCGGCCTCTTGCCCCCCTGGGCACACCTGGGCTCATGTCCAGCCGCTGTCCCCAGCACCCCCAGGGCCTTTCCCAGCTTTCCAGCCCCTCTGCCCCAGCCTGGAGCTGCAGGGGGTTGGTGTGACCCAAGGCAGGACCGGGCCCTTGGCCTTGTTGACCCTCAGACCACTGGCCTGGGCCCATGGATCCAGCCTGCCCTGATCCCTCTGCAGAGCCTTCCTGCCCTCCAGCAGATCCAGCTGGGTGCTGTCCATGAACTGACTGGGTGTGCACTCGATCCCCTTGTCCAGACATCAATAAAGATATTAACCAGAACTGGCCCCAGTACTGAGCCCTGGGGACTCCACTGGTGCCCAGCCCCACCTGGATGTGGCTCCATTCCCCCCCAGTCCCTGGGCCCATCCAGCCGGTTTTACACCCAGGGAAGCAGGGGCCCGTGCAGGCCGTGAGCAGCCGGTGTCTGCAGGAGAATGTGTGGGAGACAGTGTCAAAGGCTGTCTGAAGTCCAGGGAAACACATCCACAGCCTTTCCTTCATCCGCTGAGGGGTCACTCTGTCACAGAAGGAGCTCGGGTGGGTCTAGCAGGACCTGTCTGTCACAAACCCACGCTGGCTGGGGCTGATCCCCTGGTTGTCCTGCCTGTGCCTTGTGATGACACTCAGCTCTTGGGTGGATCCCGTCCAGCCCCGTAGATTTGTGTGTGTCTCAGTGGTGTAGCAGTCACTGGCTATTTCCCCCTGGATTGTGGGGCTCCGATCTGCTCCCTGTCCTTGTCTTCCAGCTCAGGGGCTGGGTACAATGAGAACAACCAGTCTGACTGTTAAAGACTGAGGCAGAGAAGGCATTGAGTACCTCAGCCTTCCCCTCAGTCCTCGTCACCATGTTTCCCCCCCGCATCCAGATAAAAGATGGAGATTCTCCTTGGCCATTCTTTTGTTGCTGATGTATTCATTTATTTTTATACTCTCTTTTACTGCAGTAGACAGATTAAGCTCTATCTGGGATTTGGCCCTTCTACTTTTTTCCCTGCATAACCCACAACTTCCTTGTAGTCCTCCTGAGTTGCCTGCCCTTTTTCCAGAGATCATAAATCTCTTTTTCCCCCCTGAGTTCAGACAAAGCTCTCTCAATATTACAACATACGGATGCACCTCTGTGTGTCAGATATTTCTACTTGCGTAATTAACATCAGATAAGTACATTTTTAAGGTATCTCAGATTCCTAGACAGCTGAAGGATAGCTGTTAAACATGTACCTTTGGTACAGAAAGCTGAATTGCAGCAGTTTGTTTCCACCACTGCACTGTGGATTGAATTTAGGACTGTGGGGAAACATAAATATGGAATTTAAGGTTGCTTGGATTTTGTTCACTTCAGGTAGACACATGGTGTATGAAGTATCAGCATGTGCTTTTCTAAACAAGAAGTAATTTCATCTGTTGCTAAATTGGAAACATTGAAAATAATGCACGTCATGCATATATGCACACATGTTGCACTAATTTATTAGTTTTGGAAGTGTTTTCATGCTTGTTTAAATCAAAATGGATTTGAATTTTCTAAGTAAAAGAAGGTAAAAAAAAAAAGGGGAGGAAAATCAGAAAAGAACTGGCAGACAGTTAGTCCATATGGCCTAATTACTCCTGGTATTTTGAGACAAGACTATAAACCTGGTGAATTACTAAACGTAGTAACTCTTGGGCCTGACTGTAACTGGGGGGCTCAGTAACACAGTGGCTGCTGTGAGAGCCTTTTTTGTTGTTTCTCAGGGCACCTATTGCATATCCTACTTATTTCAGTCGTGTTTCATCTGGGAGAGCCCCTAAAAGAGATATTCTATCTCCTCGGGTGGCAAACACCTGCAGTGTCTTAGAGGACTACAGTAAACACCAGCTAGTTGGAAGTGTGGAAGAACATACTTTTTCTTTAGCTGTCTGGGCATCTGAGAGTGAATAACCATAAAGATGGGCCTCCATTTTTCTTCCTTCCGGACTGGCCCGTTCATGGCAAGTTTTACATTTAAAATGAGATGGTGACTGTACTTCGAAGAGGAGCTGTTAACTTCTCTTCCCTCCTAGCCCTTCTTTCTGTGACTGCCAGTTATCAGCATCTGAAATACGGGCTGGATAACCTGCCTATAACTACATTTTTACATGCTGAGAATCAAGAGAGACTGAGGGCTCTGAGACATCAGGGGCTCAAGACCTTATCTCTGCATGAAATCCCTAAGACTATACTGCAAGTCCGTACAGTTCTACATCTGCACCCTCAGCACTGAATCTTTTGACTAATTATTCCAAATTAACGTCTACCTTTGTTTGTTTTATTATTTTTAAAAAATATCAGATGGGGTATTATCATTTGCCTTCCAGCAGAATGAGATAAACTATCTGCATTTGGTACTGGCATATTTTAAATTCAGTCTTTCATTAATTTTACTCCTTACCTGTTACCTTCTCGTTTTGTTGTTATGAAGATAAAGTAGATTTCATTTTATTTTTCATTGTTTTATAACAGATTAATGTTTAGAAATGATCAGTTCCTATTAGTCATAGCTCATTCTTTCTTCTTTGCACTCAGAGCTGTATGAAATCCTTTACTAAACAAAAGATGAATGATTTTGTGTGTAACTCGAATTGCAAGAGAAATAATTACTGACAAAGGGCCATACTCAGATTTTTATCCTTCTTTCCTTTTGTGAAAACAATAATTTAATTTGATTCAGAGTTTCGAGAATGACAACCTTGGATGCAAAGCAAGTAAGGCAAACTTCCCCACGGAAGCAGAGTTATGTTATGGCCAGCAGAAGATCTGAGTTGCATCATTTCCATTTGTTAGTTATAAGGCCTTACCTTTCATTTAAAAAGACCTGGCTTCAATATTGAGAACGAGAAAATTTAAATTCCTTTTTTGCATAGTTTAATTCTTTTTGCACACTGCTGTTCTCTAAAATCACACCACCCTTGCCTCTCTCACATGGAAGTTAGTGGTAATGTAATTCTCGTGCTCCTGAAGACTTCTGAAACCTGTTTTTCCTTAGATCTCAGTTATGTTTGGCTCAGATGCCAAGATGTTGAATGAAATTTCAAAGCCTATAAACAAACAGTGCCCTGCCAGTCGTTTTTAGCACCAATGGCCTGATAGCTGCTTTTGTCCTTTCTGCTTTCGATGGCCCTTTTGCATGCAAGGAAGAAAAGACAAAAAGATCCGTGTTATTTCTCAACTATTTTAGATGAAATGGCCGATACCAAAAGAAACCCCAGAAATATGAGCTTTTGTGAACGCTCACTCGGAGAGAAAGTAGAGGAAAAAATAATAGAAATACTCAGTAAAATAGTTAATTACTTACTGAGGAGAGGCTAAAAAGGCAAATGGCAGTGATTGGGAAATTCAGCTTATGCAATGGTGAGGAATGTAAAATATGAGCACCTGGAGAACACCAGGCAGACAGGGAAGGTAAGCAGTGTCTATAGTACTGTACACCCATGTTCACAGGACTGTAGCTGGTTATGGCAGTAAGATTATATAAAGAGCAGGAAAAATTAGACTTAAATGTCCAACACTGAGTTTTCTTGGGAATCAGGTTGTGTTGGATTTTTGCCGCTGTTTGCCACTGTTGAATCTGCTTTTTATGCCATGATGATTTTTTGCTTTTTCTTTTATACCCTTTTAATATACTTTTTCATATAGTTTTTATGTATTTTTAGTGCTTTCAGCCCACATACTTATAATTCTGTAAGTCTGATAACATAGTTTACACCCAATATTCTGTTAAGCCAGGAGACCAGACATCCTGGAAGCCTCCCAGTCAGGGGTCAGAAAGCCCCAGACACCAAGGTCCTCTCTAGAACACGTTCTGTAAATTAAGATTGGCCCATCCAGGGAAAAAGTTCTTCAGAATGGGGGGCTGACCCGAGCCTCTCATTGGGGAATCTTTGATAGATATGCTAATTGGCAAGGCCTATAAATTTTATACGTCATCTATCATGTGTGTGCATTTCGGTGCGCTTTTTGGTGCATTCCACCTGAACGATGTGGTGCACCTAAAGATCCTTTTAGAAATACAGAGGTAAAAACCCCTTTTTCCCTTAACTGTGGCTCTCGATTTCAAGACGAGGGAAAGGCAACACATGGCCCTTGAGCTGTCACTCCTGTCAGTATGGCTTTCAGCACGAGTAGTCCAGTCTTCTAAATATGGAATCTTTGCTTTTTTCAGGAAGAGGAGCAGGATTGAGAAAGTGATTTGGTCCATTCTTTTCCCACCGAGCTTCTTGACAGTCGCCAGCCAATATCTGTTTATTTTTGTGTAGGAGAAAAATGACAACAGTTGTGGAGAAAAGACTGGAGCAAGTTACGTGTGTTTGTGAACCTTTGAAATTTATTTGGTAAGCAAAGGAATTCTAGTGAGAGAACTTGCCTTTCAGCTGGAAAAAAAAAAAGAAAAATATTTTTATAGGAAAGAATAGAATTTAGGAGGTACAATGTGTTTTCAGTCCTGCCCTTTTTGCTACCACAGTGTTTGCAGGACGCTGCCCACCAATCCCAT
The DNA here is from genome assembly GCA_013398015.1 of Oreocharis arfaki. Lineage (NCBI taxonomy): Eukaryota > Metazoa > Chordata > Aves > Passeriformes > Paramythiidae > Oreocharis > Oreocharis arfaki. The sequence goes on from VZRR01009412.1 coordinate 860,365, forward strand.
TGATACACCACTGCTGTTCAGTGAAACCACCCAGGGCTCCCTGCGGGTGCTGGGCTTCCCCCTTGAAGTCAAAGAGAGTAATTGGTGCCTACTGGTGGCAAGATTTGTGTTACTCAGCCGAGCAGCCTGGAGGCAGCTGCTGCAGTAAATCCTGCAGCTCTTGTGTTAGCTGACACCCCCCAGCCCTGCAGGCAGTGCCATGGGGGCTGTTTCTGGCAGTGCCCACTGCTTTTCTGCCCTGTTTGTTTGCAGGGATGCCCAGGTACTGTGGAGAATCCCCCTGAGCTGGAAAGGAAGGAAGCCGTTCTTTGAGTTAAAACGTTTAAATTGAATCAAGGTAATGGAGAATCAAACTGCAGTCTCTCACTGCTTGTAATAGAAAAATCCGTGTGCACTGATAGCCCTCCCCAGTCAAGTGTCCCTTGTTTGTATGGCTGCCTGTCAGACTGAGATGGGTACCAGTGGTTTGAAAATGGAAAGCCTTCAGTTTTCTCATAAATGGCAGGTCAAATATGTGTGGTGCATCACCACCTTTTACAGTAGATCACATGTAAAACTGAGTAAAGCCCCCATTTGAATGACAATAGAATTCTTGGGCTACATGTTAGCTCTTCCCAGTAGTAGCTGAATAAAAGAAAAAAAAAACCCTAATAAATAATTAGGGCGGTAATATAGTTTGACCATTATTTTTTTAGTATGACTTTTTTCTGTTAACTGTTATAACAGAAATGATCCTTTCAAAGACAACTAAAGTGCTAATGATAGCTAAGAAGGTCATTCCTAGGAGGTTAAACTGGTTTAATTAGAATTTATGCGAAGGTTACTATAGGAGTGCAGGAAGATGTTAAGGGGTTAACCTATAAGAGATTACATTGTAGTCAGTGTTCTGTTAAAGTTTGAATTAATTTTTCCCATGGGTTTTTCACATTCTAATTTTCAACTAAATGAGACATCTGTTTCAGAAAAGGAAAATTTGCTATGGTTGTCATAGCAACTATCATTCTGTAAGAAAATTATTCCAATGGTTACTTTAGAAGAGAAAGATAGAAATTCAGTACATAAAGCAACATCCGATTGCTAGCACAAACTCTGATAATTCAGCCCTTTTTGTGTGGCAGATTATTTGACCTGCAAAACTTGTTCATATGTTTTAAACATAAGACTGATTGTGCTGTAAACAAATTCACCTCCGATATGTTTTCCTCCTTGAGTCTTATATGTAGACAATCATTATTCTTATCAAAATAATAAAATGGTCGAATTTCAGTAGAGTGTTGGAGACACTCAGACTGTTCGCTTGGAAAAGGTAAGACGTAAATCAAAGTACATTTCTACAGATGAGTGCTTCACTTCAAAGGTGAAATACGTTAATGATGGATGTCTTTAATTGCCAAATAAATTTTTCTTGGGTCGGTTTCTTTTTTTTTTTGTGAGAATAGTGGATTTTTCTCTTGTAGAGCATACATGACAATGTTTTCTTTGTCAAATGTAAAATATTATTGAAAAATACATTATAAAAATAATTACACTTTACCTGAGTAAGCACTAACTGGGAATACAGAAATTCAGTGCTTGATATAAAGAATTTAACTTTGTTTTCAGGTTCCATCATAAATGCAAATTTCAGACAAAGTTGTCTTTGCGTGATATCCAGGTCATGAGCTTGTTAGTGGATATTAGAGAAGGCTTTTTCCCTACTCAGAAACTTTGATGGCTGTTTTGTAATAAATTTTCAGAAGAAGAGACTTGGGGATTTATAAAATCCCTGTGTGCTTATAAAGATGGCTTTTGCTTTGGGGGTGGGGGCACTGAAGTGTGTGATTTGTCTTTCTTCTCTCCGATGTAAAGCATGCCAGCATCCTCCGCTGAATCCTTTCTTGGACCTGGGATATTTTTTTTTTGCCAGAAATATTCCAGACATTTCCTTCCATCTCGGGATTGTCACAAAAGACAGCATAATGGCAAATCACACAAGTTGTAACATCTCCCCTTCACAAAAGAACAGCTCCAGCATGCATAACTTACCAGCCCCGCTGCAGTCACCACAAAGGGAGCGAGGGAGGGAGGAGGGAGGGATGGGAGAAAGTGCTTCTTGTCTTAATAAGCAGATCATGCCTATTCATAAGGGGAAATGGGCTTTTTTAGAAAGTGGCCGTGGTAGTCCAGCCCTGATAGAAGCAGGCAGAGGCTCTCACAGCTGTGTATGCAGTTTGTAGTCATCTGGATTTCAGCAGGATTAAGCTGACTTCTGGTGAGACCTGTGGCAGTCATGATTATTTCTCTTTAAAAATGCTTCACTGTAGTCTTGAAATAATTGCTCTCTGAGTTTTTGACCTGTGCTTCTTGGACAATCACTGGTCTTTCCTCTCAGTTTCTTTTCTGTGTCTGACACACCTATGGGACGGTGCCTCCCCTCACTTCCCATCGGGGAGCTGGGGACAATCCTGTCCCTACCCAGCAGCACCAGGCCAGGTGAGGGGTGGGAGCAGGGATTTATATCCAGTGAAACTGTCCATGACTTAAAAAACATGACTTACTGTGCTGACACTTCTTTTGCCACCTATATTACCTTTCAAATGTCTTCTGTCAGTGAGATCTTGCTGCTGGAAAATGTGCTCTGGGCCTACAGATGATTGGGCAAACAGTTGTGTATTTTCATCTTGGTGAAGAAATATGCTTGGCATGTTAGGTGTGGAATGCAATCCCAAGGCAGGAAAGGATGAAGAGTTTAGGAAAAGCCAGCCACTGCATATATTTACTAAGCCTCCCACTTCTGTAATATGCAAGCACCTCACAAACTTCAGGTTTTTTGTTTTCAAGGCATTCCTCTGTGGTAAAAATACTTTCCTTCTCTCAGTGGTGAGCAGAATGTAAGGAGGGGCTGATCCAGCTCCACAGAGCTTGTGTGATTGCCATGTGGCAATGTCACATTGCTGGTACCTTGCTGCACAATAAGCCAGTTAGGAGGATCCCATAATTGTTTAGGAAAAGGCCTTTGAGATAATCGAGTCCAGCCATAAACCTAACACCTCTAAACCATGTCCCCAGGTGCCACATCTGCACATCTTTTAAATGCTTCCAGGCATGGTGACTTAGCCACTGGCCTGGCTAGCCTGTGTCAGAGCTTGACCTATCAGTGAAGAATTTTTCCCAATATCCAATCTAAACATCCCCTGGTGCAACTTCAGGCTGTTTCCTCTTGTCCTATTGATTGTTACCTGGGAGAAGAGACCTGATTCCCACCCTGCTAAAACCTCCTTTCAGGAAATTTTAGAGAGATAAAGTCTTCCCTGAGCCTCCCTCTAGACCCTGGCAGCAGGAAGCTGAGGAAAGGCTGCTTGGAATGTTGAACAGGTAACCAGAAAAGTGTGACTTTGTGGCCTGATATAGGGATGTGTCTATCTTAGCCAGCTGCCTTGGCCTGAGCAATGTTACTCAGAACAAGATTTGTGCTTCACTGCCAGTGCTGTTAGCATCTCTCCTTCACACACCTTCTTCACCTCCCTCATCACAGCTTCTGGAGGCTGGGATATATATTTCTGGTCCCAATAGCAGATGTTCAAAGTTTCACCTTTTTTTTCTTTTTTTTTTTTTTGCCTGGGACACCTGTTTCTCAAGACCCTGATTATCCAGGGCATGGGGTGAAGAGGCAGGGGATGAGAAAGAAAGCCCTTCAGTCATCAATACTTGAGCCTATTTTTGTCTGTGGAAGAAAAGCATTCTTTCATTGTTCTTCTGATATGGGTATGGCCAGAAGACATCAGTCAAAATGTTATTAAAACTTCCAACCTAAAACTAACCCCTCAGTTTTATGACCTAGAATTGGAGCCTAGTCAGCAAGACATAATTTAACACTGTGATATAATTGCTGTGAAATACAGTTTTTTAATCAATGGAATAGCAAGATACAGATAAATTGTGTTCTGACTGGCAGTGTTACAGTCCCGCTGCTCCATGATGAGCTGCTCCATAAGTATGTTTTAAAAAATGTAAATGCCTGTCTGATAAGAAATCCTGAGTATGGAAAGTCTTACTTAAAAGCAAGTCAACACACCAGAGGACGGAAGAAATTTGTGGGTAAGAGAAGCAGCAGCACTCTTGTTCTGATGGGATGTATCCAATTAGGGAAACAAAGCAGCAGAGATGATGTCTCTGACTTTGGAGCAGGATCTGTCATGGTGCCAGGGTCTGTCCTTGCCCAGCTGGTCATAGGCTAAGGGCCAAACGTGCTGGGAGCCAATGTGAAACATAAATCACGTGTAGGTGTCTGAGACAGCTGTTCTTCTAAATGTTGTGAGAGTCAGCGTGATAATCCACACATGGAGATCTTGGTATCCAGGGCTTGTAAGTAGTTGGAGGAATACTGTGAATATTTTACTGTATGCTGTCTACTGGAAATGGGAAGGACTGCACGGATTTGCTGTACAAGTTAAACAACACAGCTTGTATGGAAAGAGGGGATTGCTGTGCACACAAAGAAGAAAATGAATGCTATTTGTGTCTTCAAATTCCATGGTAGTAAAGAGTCAACCTCAGTATTTTAATTAGATAACCAGTACATGGAAGTAGCACTGAAGACATTCTCCTCCTCTCTTGGCAGGCAACCTTGGTTTTATGGCTGGGGCTTTAATCTTCCACGAGGCCAAGCACTATTAGAGAAATGGAACCTTATTCCAGATGGAATAGATATTCTTATAACACATGGACCACCTCTCGGTAAGAAAATAATAGTGCTCTTAGCTGTGTGTTTCAGATGATTATATGGTAACTGATGGGTCTCCTTAGCAAAAGAGTGCAATCCTGACTTACAGAAGTCAAAAGCAACTTGCATACTGATTTCAGCAGCTCCAGGACTTCAGCTCATGATTACCTATGATACCTCTACTCAATGGCAGGGAATTAAATAATGTCTTAAAGAATAAACCTTAACACATAGAGCCATAATGAGCTTTATAAATAAGCAGGGTCTGGTTTTCCTATGCATGCATCTAATCTGCCACTGGTGAAATTACTAGATTGCAAGCATGGAGCCTGTTTGAAGAGAAATGCAGGACTAGGATCTTATTTTTGGTCACTTTCTCCCTGACTTGCAGTAGCATTCTCCCACCAACAAGTACCCAGAATCTCTGTTTTTCCTCATCATGCTGATTTGGTGCATCTTCTGCCTCACAAACCCAGATGCTCCCCATTGTTTTCCTGTTCTTTGGACAGGATGGTTGAATTGCTTATCTCTGATAAAATTCGGCAACATGAACAGATCAAAAAGAAATAGTTTTTTATGTGTGTTTTCCAAATATTAGTATAGGTGATATAAAAGCTATCTATCTAAAATAAGAGATTTCTTGTATTCCTAGAAAATTTTGACGTTACCTTTGCTACAGAAATAATAAAATCACACGATCTTGTCCAGATTCAGTAAAGGCTTAAGGCTTTTAAGCTTTTTTCCAATCAATTTGACATATAGCAGTCTTTATTTAATGCGACTGTGTGTTTGACTCTCATTGATTTAATAAATGGACATGAACAAGAGGCATGTACTCAAGTGTTCTGCTGAGCCTTACTGTGCTTTATGTGAAATGAAGGCAGTTGGTTTCTTTAAACCTTTAGATTCCCCAATTTCCTGAAGCTAAACCCCTCGTCTTCCACCCTTTCTTCTCTTTCAGAGCTCGGAGGAGAAAGTATCTAAAGGGTTTGTGTTTTGTTTTCTTTAGAAAGATGTGTTTGCATTCCACTGCTCACTAATCCTGGGGGAAAGGAGTTCTTTGTGAGCAGGGTTTCTCACAGTTAGGGGTTTGTGTTTTGATTCTTCACCTAAGTGGAGTCTCATGCCATGCCATGGACTGATTTTAATATGAGCCTGTATTGTAAAAGTGGATGTCAGAAATTAAGTGTTTCGGCCCTGAGATATCAGCTCCAAGCCATTGGTATGGAGGTAACCCCTGTTAGGATCCAAGGCATGATCTCGTGTCTTCTATGTAGTTTTATTCATAAGTCATATTTAAAACGTTTTCAGAAGCTTTTTCAGCACTTAGAAAACCTCTTTTAAAGCCAGCTGACCAGCTGTACAACAATCCAACCTTCAGCTCACTGAAGATCTACATGAAATGCAGTGTTGGAAAGTGGAGAGATTCAACCACCTTGATACTTTAGCCACCAGGTCTCTCCAGTAGCCTCTGGGATCAGCAGAGGGAGGAGGACCCCTAAAGAGCACTGCAGAGCTGGCACTCAACAGACAGACTTTAGTAATAAATTTAATAGTAAATTTAATAATAGAAAAGTAAATTAATAATGGCAGTAATTCTGAGGAAGGGCCACCCATCTCCAGTGATTGTAATGGGGCAATGTGAATTCCTCCCATCTGCTTGGCTCAGTATGTGTTCTCCTTTTTTTAAAAAATTATTTATCTTCAACCATGCCCCAAGAATTTTCTTTTTCTTAGAAGTTCCTATTTCTTTGTCTCTCTCTTATTGATGCATTAATGGACGGCTCAGGCACAGAACCCTCTGCCTGAGGGCAGGAGCTGTTGGTCTCCGTGACACCCATGGCAACTAATAGATGACACTTCAAAGAAATTAGCACTCTGCCTAACTTACAGAGCCACCTTATTGTGCAGCTCTGTCCACAGGCCTTTTGGGAGACAGGATCCTCCTTGACCCTCCCAGCCAATTATTTTAACCAGAAAGCTGATTGCTGTAGTTCTGATCTTGGAACTCAGAACCTCACTAGAGTTGTTCCTGATGTTCATAAATAGCAATCAGTCCTCTTGCAAATTCTGGATATTTTCTCCAGCATGGCTGTCTCAATTCTGCCCATCATCCATTTTCTGTGCTGCTTTCTCATTCCCACCCTTCAAAAGAGAGTGCATCCTCCTAAACTAATTAATACTGCATTATTACATAGATTTGAAATGGTCTGATTTAGATGCAGAAGCACCATTAAGAGGTAATGAACTTTGTTTTTCATTTAGCCATGCAACAAAAATCCAAGTAATTTTTCTCTTCTGTTTTAGAGTAGTGCTTTGGGATGAAACCAGGGCAGGGATACTTGGGAGGTTCACACAGGATGAGAAAACAAAGGTTAAACCAGCAATTTTTGACCATTTTATTAGTAACCTGCTTATTATTATTCATAAAACTATGCCATATATTTCATAGCTTATGAAATATAGTATTTGTGATTATGGGATCAGTGTTAATGCTCATTTCCATATCAGCGTATTTTTGTTTCCTAAAGATCAGCATTTATGATTCTTTTATTTCTCTTCCAAAAGTTCACTTTCTTTTCTTTGTTTTTAATTTAATTTCACCTTTAAGTCTTCATTTGCAGCTGTCTGCTTGATAGTCTGTGACAAAGATTTATACTTTCCTGACAGCTGCAGAAACCTGTTTCAAGTAACCAAACATTAAAAAACCCCTAAGATGAACTCTAATTGTTAGCTAGGTGTAATCAATTATTCTTAGTTTGTGTAGTCAGGTGTACATAATAAGCTGCAAACATATGGGAAGGCTTCAGAAGGGTGATAATGCATGTAAACAAAAACATGTTCAACATAAATAATGCTTAATTTAATGGAGAAGTTAATTTTATGGATTTTTGTTTGTGAAGTTTTTGAAGTGGAAATACTTTTAGCTTTATGTTCACCACAGACATTTTGACAATTAACTGTTTCGAATCATTGGAGTAATAAAATCTATGGCTATAATACGTTTATTCTGAAAAAAAAAAGCATGGCTGGATTCTAGAGGAGTTGCTGGCCTCACTTTGACATTATAAATACTGTTTTCCCCAGTGAATTTTGACCTCCCTTTGATGGCACAAGTGAATTCAGCAGAAGGGAGCATTGCTCAGCCCGGCTGTAGCTCAGAAGGGGTTTTTTTCCTACATCCCCTGACAAGTGCCAAGCAGCACCTTCAGGTCTTCAGCCATGATCAGAACTTCCTCTTTTTGGCACTTAGGATGCCCCATTCCCAACTTTTTTCTGAAAATTTAACTTAGCTCTCTGAGTAGCTATGAAACAACTGCAAACTTTTGCCATTTTGATAAAACCTCACAGTTTACCAAGCCCGGTTTTCAGGCACTGGCAGCTAAAGAGGCATTTCCCAATGTGTGAACCTACCCTGAAGCCGTAGCAAATCTGAGAGCTTTTCCAAAAGCTTGAATACCACATTTCTGGTCTTTTAAGCCAGTTGGTTGGCTGCTTAGCCATGCTTGAGTGGACATCAAAAGTAAATGTATGAAAACCAGGTCCAGGCTCTGTACCTCTGGCTAATGGCACAATATATTCACACTCCTGCAGCAAACCCAAGAGATGCAAAGCTATGACAGGCACACAGGGAGAATATCAGAACAACAAAATAAAAGCAGGAAGATTTTATCCTTTAGGTTTCCAAATCTGAGCCTGATGAAAATGACTGAACAATAGAAAGAAAACAGACTGGTTGTTGCAAACACTCCAATACAACAACATCCTCCTTGTACTACTACTTGGAAGGAAACATGAGACTTCAGTTGGCAGTAAACCTCCCCCTGCAGTATTTTTAGACAAAGAGGCAAGTTGATGTAACATTTCTGTCTATTTTCATAAGAAATACATTTTTACACAGTTCTTGTGCAAGTAAATGCAGCACTTAAGTACATCTTCTGCAAAAGGCCTGAGTTTCTCTTCCTGAGATCCGTCAGTTTAGGCAAGTGGGGCTTGCTGTGTCATGAAGTGGTTTAACCTGAGGATGTTATTTTTTGGGCATGCAGTAGATTCCTCACCTGAGCTCCACTACTGTGGGATTCAATGTGATAACAATATAGTTGTATTATTTGCAACACAGATTCCATTACCTTGGTTAAAGTGTTCAGTCTAAAAAAGCAGGTCCCAGGACTGGTTTTAAATAGTTAAATGTTCATTTAAGTTCTTTAGAGGCTCGCTTTGGGCTTACTGCTCTTTATACCTCATTCTCTTCAGGAAGAAAAATGGGTAAAGCATTGAGTTATCCCATTAACAACAATGCAAAAATGCTTTGATTGCGGTGATTATTTTTATTCTTTGAAAAACAACCGGAACGAGTTATCATAGTCCTTTTTATCCAGATGAGCTTTTATGGTTCTCCTCCAGTATTTTTCTCCCCTTCCTCTTCTGCTTACCAAGGCAGACACAGTTTTTGCCATTTCAGTTCTTCTGTGGCTGTTTGTGAAAAGCCATGAGACATGAAATCTCAAAAATGCTGTATAACAGCACAGCTTTGTGGATTACCTGTCTTCTCTTAAAGCTTTCCTTTCTTTTCCAAAGGTTTTCTAGACTGGGTTCCTAAGAAAATGCAACGGGTAGGATGTGTTGAGCTGCTGAACACAGTCCAGAGACGAATACAGCCAAGGCTTCATGTTTTTGGACATATCCATGAAGGTCAGAACACATTTCTTTTTATATGTATGTATTTAGAAACCACAAACAGAGACAAGTTAACAGTCGTTTTCAAGCTTGAATGTCTGAACTGAAGCACTTCTAGAATTCAGATACATATTTAGCTGCATATATAGAAGTGAAATGGGCTGATAGCCACGTTTCAATACTTGCACTTGAGCTTCTCTTTCAGTTTCTACATCTATAAAACAGGTTGATGCTTCCTTCACAGGGGTGAGTACTGTGAGTTTTAAAATAAGAACATGAGTCCAGTAGTTACAGAAGGTGACTAAATATTAGGATGGAGGGATTGTATTTTCCTCAGCAGAATCTGTGCTTTAAAATAGTTCATGTAAGGTCTCTGTGTCTCAGTTTCTATGCTTATAAAAGGGGTAGGAATGCTTTGAGGGGTGCTTCTGAGGCTTGATCTTCGAGATTGTACAATAAAGGTTGTCTCTCCCCATCAGTGTGTATATAAAGTCGAAATCAAGAGGGATGATTTCTACACCCTGACTGGTGTAGAAGTTCCAAGATATTTATTGATGCATTTAGTTGCTTTGGCAGGGGAAACATTTTGTGCCCAGACAAAACAAGTGGTTCTCTTGGCTCTTTGATATTTAACAGGGGAAAAAAAAAGAGTTCCCTTCACACAAGCCAATAAATGGTGACAGATACGCTCTACTGAAGTCAGTGACAGCAGGAGTTCATCTCCAGGCAAAGGGAAAGGTAGATTCTGTCTGTCCTGTTCACAAAGCAAGGCAGCAAGGCTTCAAGCAGTGCCCCCACCCCGAGCAGAAAGCAGTGGGCTGTGCAGGAGTGAACCATTGGTGTGTAAGTGTGTATTATCAGCTGCTCAGTCCTTGGCAGTGTTAACTTACTGGCAGGAAAAGGTACTCCACAACTGCCAGTTTTCTGCTGCTGGGACTGCTCCAGCCTTTGCTGGAGGATCTCTGTGGGTCTCACCAGTGTAGAGATGGAAAAACCGGAGGAGCTGGCATTCAGATACTTCTGGTTTTGTAAAGAACCCTCCCCAAGAAGTCCCTCTGTGACTTGCTGCTGGGGGCTTTCACCATGGCACAGTAAAGTGACGTTGCTGGTGGTATAAAATTAATGGATAAAATGTTCAGATCATTATTTTATAGCTCAAGGATTAGGTCCATTCTCCTCGAGTGTCTCATCTGCCCTGACCTGTTAATGCCTGGTTAACGCCCAAAGATCTGTTAAATCACAGAGTAAACAAATAATGCTGCTAGAGCAGTCTTTGATATTCCAACCGAGAGAGCTGGTGAATACAGCTCAAACTCATTGTCATTTCAGAAATTGTAAGCCAAGAGGGTTGCAGGGGATATAAGCAAACAGCAAGCCATGAAGCTTCAGGCAGGTAAACAAAATCACATCTGCTAAAACCAAGCCCAACTTTGGCTCTTGAGGGAAGAGAATGGCACCTCCATACAATGGTAAATCCTGTGAATTAATGTAGTTGGCACAGTAGGTATCAAAACACAGAAACGAGGTACTCTTCTTGTTAACCATCATAATTTAGAGAAAACAAATGGGGAACTGCAGAGCCTGTTTTTCAGTGGGGTGCTAAATCTCTGCAGAGGAGAATTCCCATTGCAGGCAGCCTGTGCAAACGAAGCTGCACTTTGTAGAGAGAACGCATGATTTGAACAGATGAGTTCTTCCTCTGAGTGAGCATAGCTACATCTGCAGCAGTCATTTACTGAACATCTGGGGGGAAGAGATGCTTGTAAGAGATGTTTCTTCCCTATTCCCTCTCTGCACTACCATGTCTGCCAAAAAATACCTCTGCACACGGGCTTGCTGCTGATCCACCTATGGAAGGGACAAGCAGCATGGCAGGGGCTCTGGCTAAAATCCTGGTTTTCCCATTACAGCCAGTACTCCGCTGAGGTCGTGGCCAAGGGAACTCTGCAGGCAGTAGGACAGGAGTGAAAGCTGCAGCATTAGGAATCTTCCAGCAAAAGGAGTGTGTTAGCAGGCTGATTCTGTTCTCTCCAAATGCGTAGCCGAGGAGACAGAAAGTCCCAGCAGCGGTGCTGACTGTCCTCCGTGCATTTTGTGTTTTCCTCAGAACAGTCGTTCTGTGGCAAACAGAAAGGGATGTAAAGAAATGCCTGTGACAGGAAGCTGACAGAGTTTTCTTCCCTCCCTAGTCCCTAATTATAGTGTGGTTTTTCCATGGGAGGTGCAGGACGCCCTGCATTATTCAGGGTGTTTTTAAGGAACCAAAAAGAAAAGAATTTGGCTACTGTTTCTTTGTTTGCAAATTATTATTATTTTCTGAAAGACACAAAATTGCACTCAGAAAAACCATAGGGTCCTAGGTACCTAGGATTTAAATAGCTAGAACTCAGTATGTATGCAGCAATGAACACATTTTGCTATTAACTTAATTGAAGGTGAGATTGAATCTTAGTACAAATGCTTTCCACCAAGTGATTTCCCCAAAACCACGTATTTCTGATGATGAATGCAGTTCTTCGTAGGGATCATAATATTTCAGTGAAAGTTTCCAACATTAAGGTTTTAGTTTTCATGTAATCAAGCTTATGTTTTTTCCTAGTGATTCATTAAAAGATTTTTGACAATGGAGAGTGTGTCTGCTTTTTCGTAACACCAGGGCTGTCAAAGGGCTTCTTCTTCACTTTCTGAAACAGCATTCTACTGTGTTTCTGCAGATGTTCGAGCTGGAAGTTTGGTTTTCTGCAGATTTAGCTCTGGAATTGTTTGCCTTGGGTGTCTAGCCAGACATGAGATGTAGCTGAAATTTTTTCACCACTGGTGAGACACACAGATGTGTGTGCTCTCCTGTGGAAGTGTTCCGGTGTTTTAGGGTGTGAATCCACCTTATCTCTTAGACAATACATTAATAAAACCATTTTTTCTCAGCCTGGGCAGGCATTTTAGTTCCTTTCCATCAAGTTTGGTCAACAAGTTTGGTCAACAACTTCAAAGACATAACAAGAAGAGGTTCCTACTGGGCAAACCCTGCCTGGATGCACATGAACACGTACTTGCCTTAGTCAAGCAATGCTTTTTCTTCATTGGTTGCCTAAAGGATGTTCAAGATGGGGCAGGGAAAAAGGTGGGAAAATTAAAATTGCCCAAAGTTTGCTGCACTGATGACTGCAAGACTAAATGATCAGAAGCATGTTTTTTAAAATGCTGCAATTGCCTGAGCTCTACCTTCTCATCCTTTCCAAAACAAAAGAGGTTTTAAGAAAAAAACTGCAGAGAAAAGTATCTGTCTTTCTAAGGAGGTTTGGTGAGCTGGCTGCCAGAGATAATAGCATACTGAGGGCCCATTTTGCTTTTCTTACACAATTTAAAAAGTTCTGCTGTAGGGCAAAGATGGTATTGATTCAGGGAACATTTGTGTTTTGCATGAAGAGAATTTTTTAATTCCTTCTGAGTAATAAAAAATGTGGCACTTACCATTGTGTGATAAAGGTAATGAAAAAGTAAAAAAGGTAATAAGGAATAATGAGAGTAACCAGAATTTTTATTTCTTTGTAGGTTATGGTGTCATGGCTGATGGAACCACCACCTATGTGAATGCATCTGTGTGCACTGTGAATTACCAGCCACTTAATCCGCCTATAGTTATTGACTTACCTACTCCAAGGAACACATGATTATAATGAGGATTCAAAGTTGTACCCAACACATTAGCAACTTTATATTGCTGGCTGAGAATCCCAATAGGGAACCATTCAACAAAAAAAAAGCAGAATCCTTCTTTTTTCCCTGCTAGCTCTTCACAGATAAATTTAGAGTAACAAAAGTGGACAAGGAACAAAGACATTTTGGTGCCAGGAACAGATTAAAGACTAACATTTCACCATTAAAATGTTTGTGAACACAGAAAAGTGAATGCATTCCACATATATATATATACATATATATATATATCTATATATATATATACCTAGTAGGGGCTTTTGTACATACCGTATATTGGACTTATTAAAAGAACGATGTCTTTCAAAGGAGTGTTTCTTTAAGAAAGTTTGCAGTTTAAACGTAAGTGTTTAGACTAGGATTTCCTCATTTCAGATGTTTTCCAGTGAGCTCTTGGTCAAATAAAAATGATGGTAAAGATGTTTTCCCTTAATCAACACGGCAGATATAAAAGATGGTGCACAAATGACCCGTCACAGGAGGAAAGCTATTTCTCCAAGTCCTCCAGGCCTAAGTCTTTGCATCTATTCAAAACCAATGCAATAGAGGCCCTAATTCACTGTACTGAAATGAAGTTTTACTACATCTGGCATTACAGATGGCAAGGGAAATGGTGCATATTGCCAGCATGCTGTAAACAGCTCAACATTCAAGAAGGGAGACTGTGTTAAGTGCAGTATAAACTCAGGAATTTGTAACCTGGCCTTGCCTGTTAAAAAAAAAAAAAAAAGAAATTTCCCTTAAAAAAAAAAAAAAAGAAGAAAAAAATATAACTGTGTTTTCATATGGTAAAGCGATATGTGATTGTATTTAAGGGGAAAAGAAAGAGAACAAACCCACAAAGAGCCCACCCAATGATTAGTGATGGTATTTTAAATAAAACCCGCTGGGACCATTGGTTTAAAACCTGCTAATGGGACATGCAGCCAATGATGAGATTACTGGTTTGAATTTGGCTCTGGTCAGGAGTGGTTAAATGTCATTGTGATCATTTTGTCCTTGGGAAACACAGATGTCAAGGGGAAGGCATCATCTCAAGGTGTAGTTTGGGCACTCACTTTTGTAGTTTGGGTGGCTGTGAGTAATGGGTACACACCGAAGTGTGCAGAGCAGGGGTCACCTCAGGGGACCTGATACTGCTGTGTGCCCACTCATGGACAGTGTTGAGAGAGGCCCAGGACAAACCCAGTCAAAACCCATCTGTTGTGTTGCTTTTGGCACCAGGCAAAGCAGGGGACGTGTCAGGAGCTGGCTGGGATGGTCCACAGCCAGGGCACTGCCCATGCAGCTCTCCTGCAGAGTTAGCAGAGCTGTTGAAGCTGCTGGGATTTCAGTCCTGTCCTAGGCAGAAGCTTAAGAATTGATTACAAAGCCACCAAAACAACCCAGGGCTTCAGACATGTCCTGTGAGAAATGGATTTCTGCCTTGAACTAACAAACATATCCTTTTGCCTTGATGGAGGCAATTTAACTGCTGTATTCTGAATGTGGACATCCTGAATTTGGGGCTGACAGCACCTAGACATTAATCTTGTTCATGCACACTGGGCAGACCACAGCACTGTCGGCTCAGAGTTGGTTGCAGGTCTGTGCATAGCCCACACCTGCACACATGCATTGGAGAATTGCGTGTGTTACATGGATGTAAATGTGAGCTTCACGTAGCAGCTGCATGTGCATTATACACTTAAACAGTTTAAAATACCTGTGTTGCAAAACCTGGCCATGTGAGCTTCGACTCTGAGCAAGGTGGGCACAAACTCTGCTTTTCACTGGCTTCCCATGTGCAGCAGCTCTTCCAGCTGCTGCTGGGAGCTGAGACATTCAAGCCCAGTCTGACTCATGCTGTGGACCCACAAGAAGCCACCAGACCCTCAGAAAACATGACAAGTCACAGGTCTGTCATTTCTTGTTATCTCTTGGGTGACCGTGTGTCTAAACTAATGTGCTGCTTTTTTCCTGAAAATGAAACCCGAAACAATTGGTGATGCCTGCAGCTGTTTTTTGGGTGAGTGGTTCACAAGTGCATGGGCAGTCTGCCATGAATTCAGATGGGGCCACTTTTGACAGAGCTACCGGTGTAGAAATTTCAGGATCAGCTCCTAAATCAGTAAGAACTGAAATTCATAGTTGAATATGAACTCCTGTCATCATTGGGAAGATGAACAATAGCATGTAGTTAGAATAAAAGTGGCTTAGCTAGTCACAATTCAAGTGGTTTGCAACAAATGTGGCAGGAAATTGGCTCTATGTTAAAGTCTGAAATGTTTACATTCGCTCACGGCACTTAAATGTTAAAGTGGGGGGAAGAGGTCCTTTTATTAGCCTCAGCAAAATTTCTATGTCAACCATAAACTATTCTCTTAAAAAAAATTTTTCCTAAGGTATCTTCCAAATACTGTGTATTTTTATGTGGAAAGGATATGAAAGCAACTGTTACTTCAAAATATCATTTAAAGTACTTGAGGTATGAAAGCTTAAAGATTATTTAATCATTTTGGCATAACTTGAGTGTTGTAATTTTTGGTCAAGCATGTTAGACAAATAAAGTCTTAAGAAAAAAAAAACCCACGCAACAAAAAATAAGGTCTCTTAATGTCCAGCTCATGTGATCAGCTCCGTGTTGGAATCTTCTCCAGGCGTAGGAGCCAGGCTGTGGGACATTAAAGTTGTTGTGGAGGGGGGTGAGCTGGCAGAGGGGCTGGGGACAGATGGCAGAGGGTGCCCTGCTCTGTTGCCCAGCCTCCAGCCACCCCGTCTCCTGCACAGGGTAACGAGCTCAAGGCTGGAATTGCAGTGAGAGGGGAAAACAGCAACCACAGCCTGTAATGGATGTATTTTGGTGGCAGAGTGTGCCAGGTGTGCCTGGGAGGCAGGGAAAAGCTACTGTGGGAGTGCTGCAGCCCAGTGCTGGAGAGGTCGGGAACTGGGATGCCATCCTTTGGGAGTGGACAGCATTTGGGGGAATGACAGTTCATGAGTTGGGTGTAAGGACACATCTTCACAGAGAGGGAGGTTAAGGCCAGGTGGATATTTTTTATTTTAATTTTGTGGGCACAGAAAGGCCAGAGTTTCTGATCTACCTCAGATAAGGGAGGCCGTGAAAAGGAAGATTTCCACAAATGTGGCTGTGCAGTTGTCAGATCTATTTAAATTTGGGATGCCCTCTCAAGTAGTTTCCTGCCCCACCTCCCCATTGCTGACCTTCACTGGTATTTATCCAGGTGGCAGCTCTCCTGAAGGAAGGTGTGGTGATGTGTATCACTAATATGTGCCTTCCCATCACCAGGCAGAATTGTTGGCTGAGATTAATTCTGGTTCATTTCAGCAATGAATAGGGGAGATATCACTGCACGCCAATGAATAGAAAAAAAAAGATGACAGGATTATTTTTACCTCCCTCAGTCACATACGGCTGAGGATGTGAAATGTTCCTTGACTAGAAGGAAGGAGCAGGCTGGAACTCAGCACCCACCCAAGCAGCTGCTTTTGGTGCCCCAGGAAGGATCAAAAACCCTGTCTCAGGGTCATGCCTGGGGACACGGGAGGTGGGAAAGTGCTCTGGTCTTGCTGCAGGAGGGAGCCCGGAGGAGGAGACAAGAAGTGGTTTGTCTTTTCCAGTCACTGACTGCTGCCAACAGTCAATGCAAATACTTCAGAGGAAGGAGGATCAAGACATCCCTTAGAAGGCAATTTTGGGAATAATCTGCCCATGGGGATCTTTGCCCCCCTCCCATTTATTGCTGTGTGTGAGAATTTCTCTCTTAAAACCCATATTATTGCTTTCTGCTCAAGTAACTCACACAGAGCGAATATAACTGCAAATGATCTTTCCTTTCAGGTACATTCCTGTCCCTTTCTTGCAAGTCTCTCTGCATCTGCAATTTTAGTGGTATTTTGGAACAGTGAGCACCCTGGATGGTTATGCACAGTGCATTAGAACAACAGTATTCCGCTTATCCTTGTACGTGTGCTGCTGCTTGGGTTTATTGACTGTCCCTTTGTTCTCTTTTTATGTGAAAAGTGAAAATAGGAGTACTTACACGCACCTCTTCTGTGCCATTTGTTATTTTGTATATTGCCCGTTATGTTGCTTTTTACTCACTTCATCTAGAAATTAAAATAATTTCAATTCTAGCTAGACTCTATTTCTAACTCTCTTACTTTCCCATCTCAGAAACACTCCCCTCCTCTCTTTTTGATGTGTCATTTGGGAGTTGGTGAGAGGCAGCAGTGCCAGAAGAGGACCTCCTCTTCCTTCCTATCTGAGCATTTAGACACAGTTCTCTGCTACTTTCTCTCACAACTTTTATCTAATATCTTCACTTTTTTAGGAGTTTTTGGGATAATAGAATATATTTGTAAACCCCAGTGGAGCACAGTGGTGAGCTGCCTATTGCTCTAGCTGGGTTTTCTCTTCAAGAGGCGAGAGCTGATCTGGACTTACCACAACCATCAGCTCTTCCTCTCAAGGAGTCTTACCCAGGCTGTGTCCGTGGTGGGCACCTTCTTCCCCCACTCTGTCCTGTTCCCCTGGCTTTGGTGGTGCCCTTGGCAGTCCTCATCATCCCTGGCTGGGCTTTGCTGCTGGAGGGTACCCCATCCACCACCTGTGGGGAGCTGAGGGTGCTGCTGGGTGGGATATGGAGCTGTGTGACATTGGCACAGCCCTCATCCTGCTTTTGGGATTTTTGTTTCTCAGCTGCTGCCCAACCCATGACCCTTCTTTGCCTCCCGTGAATAGCTCTTCCACAAAGGTCTTTATCAAAACCTTTGCAATTGTCCACACCAATTATATCAGCGATAGCTCTTCTGGCCAGGACTTTGAAGTACAAAAGCTTTCAAATAGATTAAAGGAACGGGTTTTTCTTTTGCCTTAATTGGTTGGCATTGTTTCTCCCCGCCCAGTGAAGTGCATTCCCTCTCCAGAGCACGATGGACTAAAACTGAGCAGAGCAATTAACCTCACCACATGTCACTGGGTCTGTGCACACCGTGCCCTTGTGCTCTTTGCTCCCATCCAGGGCCATGTGGGCATGCTTAGTGGGCAGATGCTTCCTGCCATGGGAGAAGAGCCCATTCTCTCCCTCGGAGCTCTGGCCTTGCCTCTGCATGGCCTCAGGGACAGGGGGACAGCCATGGAAAACAATGACCCAGACAGGCTGGCTGTTTTGAGTACTCTCATTACATTTATCTCGTCGTTCTTTCTGTGTTCTGAATGGGATGAGCAACTTGAGGAGGGCCAGATGGGAAAATGCTGGTTGCTATAAACATGTTGCGGTGGCTTATGGTAGAATTAAGCTTCAAAATCAGAGTCAGGAAAACGCTTTGCCCAACCACATGAGCTGCCCAACACCCAGGAAAGGCTGGGGAGAGTTGAAGGTGTTGTTAAAGCACCCTCCCACCAGTGCAGCCCCAAGTGCCCTTTCTCCACTGCAGTTAGAGCCTGGCTGGGGGGGCTAGGGCTGGCCCAGCTCACTGACAAGTGCAAATTGGGAATATTAGAAGATATCAAGGTTAGTGGTACAAACATTTCCACAGAGGCCACTGGAAGGGTGAGAAGGGGTCTCAAAGGGTGCTGAGGTGCCTTCTCTCAGTGAGTGCCCCCTCGTCCACCGGGGAATGGCTGCCTGTGTCCTGGTGGGGACCCTTCCTGTGGGGATGTGGGGCTGAATCTGATGCAGAGGAGGTGGGGACTCCATCTGTACCTCTGCAGGGCACAGAGCCAGGTGCCCCTGGTGTTGTGTGCTGTGAACTTCAGAGAGAGGCTTGTCCCTGCCGGGTTTCTGTTCCAGCCTGGTAGAGCTGCTGCTCTGCCGAAACACAAGGGGCAGGAAGCAGCAAGGTGAGGTCCTGCACGGCCCTGCACCTCCAGCGTGCTGAGGAGGCCTTTGTTCAGAGACACACTCTCATCTGTGCAGTGTAATAACCCACAGTGGCAAATTTCAGAGTCTCCTGCAAACTTTACCTCCCACCATAATGACCTGGGCCAAATTTTCTAGGAATAATGAAGTTATGCAGGATGAAGCAGTTTAAGTGGAATGGACAATTAAACCTGTATTTCTATTTTTTTCTGAGGTTGTTGCATGGCACAGCCATTCTGTTTGTGTCTGTTACATGGTATTTTAAAATGCTGCTTCACATGTGTCAGCTACTGCTTACGTTGCCTTTATCACCAGCTCCTTTGCTTCCCGTGGTCACTCCTGTTGGTCCCTGCCACTTCACACCACTCACGTTGGGGCTCCCTGAGAAGCATCTTGCTGTGGACTCCCCCACTCTGGATACCTCTGTGGGCTCCCCAAAGTTCATGTATGAGGGTCAACCCATCCTGGTTTTGTTTTTGAGCCCACAGAGAAACCCCAACACTTTTAATCGCAGCGTTAGCTCCAAAGACCTGCAACAAGCCAAGAGTGGTGTAGGAAGAGGAGACAGGTCCTTCTGCTTGGGGTGAGCCTGGGGACAACTCCTGACATCACCCCAAGCCTCTCTGGGTGAGCCAGTAGCTGCATATGGGGTAGGTTCCCTCCACTGGGGAGGAAGAGCCCTGTTCTGGGGGCAATGAATACCAATACCAGGCAGAGCAAAGGCAGAACAGGACAGCAAGGTAAAGCATGGCAGGGCAGGGCAAGCCTCCAGAGAAAATTGCCCAGCGGAGTCCACAGCATCGGAGTTTGTTCCATCAGTTTGTGAAATGGTGCAAACATCTGGCACCCTGATAACCTTGAGGCCTACCCGTGGTGCTTTCCACCCCTCCCTCACACACCAGAGCATGCAGCACCTCTGCCCTTGCTTGCAGTGCTCTGTAGTGACATACACAGGAAAGGAAAAGCTGCCGTGGAGCCACTAAGGAGTCAAGAGAAGGAACTGCTTCCAACCTGCTTCCCCATCTCCTCAGCCTGGGCTCTCTGGATGCCCATCTCTGGGGTAGCGATGGTTTACCCCCACACCTTCAAAAGCACCTTCTTTCCCCACCTGTTTCGGTTGGAACGCAGTGGAAACATAATTATGTTCATTGCTTGTTCAGAAAGAAATAATAGCTCTGAAGTGTTACCTACCTGGTTCGTTTCTGCAGATGCCCTTAACAATAATTAATCATATGTATTAACATGGGGTCAAGAGACTTGTCAAAACTGCAGCTCTCGAGCGGTAAACAGAGCTCCTGCAATTAGCAGTCCCTGCTCTGAAAACGCTTGGATTGATTCATTGTTCTTTCTAACACCTAAGAAAGTCAGGGAAGTAATAAATCATGAAAATATAGACAAGGCACTCAGCAAACTGTGATGAAGACACTTCATCAGCTGCCTGCAGCTCTGCATCGGTGTGTTTGCACTGGAGTCAGCGCTGAGCTGGTTGCATGACAGCTGGAACCACCAAGCACTCACAAACACTGCAATAAACTCAGAAATTCCGTGCCCTCTTCTAAGTTAGAAGTAGGAGATTTCTTCACTTCTTTTAATCCAACTGCTACCAAGCTTATGCCATTCCTTAAAATAAAGGTACAGGAGCTTTTAGTGCACAGATTTTAATCAGAATAGTAGGACATTCTCTGCCAAGCCCACAAGGCTGGGTAGATGGAGGGGAAAAGGGTGCAACTGCATTTGCTGGTCAGGAAAGGGTCCTTCCATCTCTCCATGAGCTCAGGATGCCACAGTGCAAGACACCTGTCTCTCCTAGATCCTGGATGTGCTTTGTTAAAGCAGCCCCTTTTAACTTGAAAAAAAAAAAAAAAAAAAAAAAAAAAATCAACATTTACTAAAGGAATAAAGGAAAAAAGGACAACAGTGGCAGAAGAGGAACAGTTCCTCCAAACTTTGAAGCTGGTGTTATCTATTAGAAACAACAAAAGGAACTCAAAGCTGAGAGATGGAAAGCAACAAAATGTATGAAAGCAAATTACTTGAATGGGCCTCTCAGAAGTGATGGTGATGTTTTGTGCTCCCTATTGGCTTTGTTTCTGTTTCTGAGTGAAAAAGGAGAGCGTACTTTAAAGAACAGCGTTGTATCAGTCTCTGCTTGGCATTATTAACAGTGGTTGTGTTCTGCAATTGTGATGTTGGTCTAAAAATCATCAGGAACACACAGCCCACATGCAGAGTTGAAATAGGAAGGGGGTATGTGGTTTTTTTTTATTTTTTAATAAAGAGAAAATAAAGACTGCTTTTATTCTTTAAAAGTTCCTTGTAGTTGAAAGAGGCAGTTACTTCTCCTGACTCCTTGATGATTTCACAGAGGCTTTTCCTTTCCTGTGTACATGGCTTCAGAGAACTGCAAAGCTGTTCCCACAAGAAGAGGGTGCTGATACCAGTGGGAGTGCAGAGCTCAGCTGAATCCCTACAAGACTCTGCCAGAAGCCCAAGGTTCATTGAATCTGGGAACCAGCTGTGAGCAGCTAAATGACCCAAGTCTCTTTTCCAAGTTGCTCAGGTCAGAGCACCTCTGGAAATACCCAGTCTAACCTCTTGCTTTAAGCAGTGGCAGCTGCTCAGGGCTGCTCCAGCTGAGCTTTGGGTATCTGCAAAGATGCAGAGCTCATCACCCCTCTGGGCACCTGTGCTGGTGTCGGACCACCCTCATGGTGTAAAATGCTCTGTCCTGTAGAATGGAAAGCTCAAGCCCTGCATTCCCAAGGGAAGTGACCTGCACTGCTCCCTGGCCCATGTGGCTACGCAGTGGCGTCCCTCAGGGTGATGTCTGGAGTGATGGCCAATTCCAGGCAGCCATCACATCCACATGGCTGCTCCAGCCACTCCGAATATTAACGTACACAGAGAGCCACAGCAAACCCCTGGGGTCTGCCAGTGTTATTGCTGGTGCTCGGATGTCTTCAGTGCAATACCTTGATTTGCTTCGTTTGTTTTAGGAGAGCAAAAAGAAAACCTGCTCTGAAGAAGTGGGTGCTGGTCTTGGTCCCACTCCATTCAGCAGAAGAATGAGCACCGAGCTCAGCAAAACGAGCATGCAAATAAGTATGAGTCAAAAGCATCCTTATATGACCTCACTCTAAGGCTTATGCAACTTTTCAAGATGTTTTCAAGAGAAGCCATGTTCATCTTTGCACCGTGCTCTCTTCTGGCTGAGCTGAAGAAGCCAAGAGAGACACCCACTACGCTGAACCTTCACTTTGCCTGGCTGCTTGGGAGAAGCCTCCTTCCCGTGGGAAAGGTTTAGCTGGGATATGAGACTTCCAGCAGGAACTGGAGCTACAGCAAGCAAATGGTCCATTCTTTGGAGAAGGATTTTACTTTAGAAGTTGTTCAATTGATGGTTGATAAGTAAATATGGTGCACAGCCTTTTTACTATTTCCACAAGTGAAGTCTAAGAAATTTTGTGTAGTGGGACAGTGAAAGGCAGAGAGCATCTCCTCACTGGGTACCTGGAAGAAGCAGGAAAAGACAGAAGCAGGGAGACAGATCAGCTCCTGTTGCGTGGAGAAAAGGAGGAAAAACCGTCCTACAAAGGACAGGCTGGCACCAAAATGATGAACTGACAGTGGAACCACAGCATGAAGGACAATATCCCCTGAAAACAGAAGATACTGCTGCACTGATTCATGATCCAGCTTTGTAAAATTTATACTCCAAAGGGGACTGAGGGAGAGGGATGTCTGCTTGGAGGAAAATGAAGGAAATCAGAAGATGCAAGGACTTGACTGCGAAAATGCTGCTTAACCAGGAGGTATCAGTTACATAATTTTTGCTTTTTAGGACAACAGAGAAACTGCACGGCTTGGAAGAGCTCCCCTCCTGCAGAAGACAGGGCTGTCTGGAGCTTCAAGGAGGGGTTTCAATTAGCAGAAATATCTGAAAAGAAGGGACCACCACACCCTCAGACTGTTCAAATGCTCTGGGTTGGCAACATATAATAGAGACAGACTATGCTGTGCAGAAATTCCTAAATTGATTGTGTATCAAGATTAAAAGCCCAGGTAATAAATGCAAGGAATAGAAATTGCCTGTTTAGAATCGTGCATTAGAACTAGCTGATATTAATGAAACCTAATAGGATGACACATGACAGGAATGTTGATTTAGTTGTTTATAATCTCTTTAGAAAAGATCAACTGGGCAAAAGGGAAATAAAACTGGCTCACACTATAAAATGTTGATGCTGGCAACTATGAAGTTAGTCAACTGGAATATTTATTCATCCACTAGACCTAAGAAGTAAAGCTTGTGGTGTCCCTCCAGGTGATATGCGCTTCACACCATTATGTTCAATCGAATCATAGAATATCCTGGGTTGGAAGGGACTTGCAAGGATCATCAAAGTCCAACTCCTGGCCCTGCACAGGACAAAGACAACCCCAAGAACCCCACCATATGTGTGAGACTGTTGTCCAAATGCTTCTTCAACTCTGGCAGATTTGGTTCTGTGACCACTTTCCTGGGGAGCCTGTTCTAGTGCCCCAGCACCCTCTGGGGGAAGAACCTTTTCCTAATATCCATCCTAACCCTCCTCTGACACAGCCTCATGTCATTCCCTCAGGTCCTATCACTGGACACCAGTGAGAAGAAATCAGTTTCTGACCCCCCACTTCCCTCGTGAGGAAGCTGCAGACTGCGATGAGTCTCCCCTCAGCCTCCTCTTCTCCAGCTGAACAGACCAAGTGCCCTCAGCCATTCCTCATAAGGCTCCCCTCAAGGCCCTTCACCACCTTCATAGCTCCTTTGGATACTCTCCAATAGATTAATGTGATTTTTACGTAGTAACACCCCAGAACTGTCCCCAGGACTGGAGCTGAGGCTGCCCCAGCCCAGAGCAGAGCAGGACAATCCCTCCCTGGCCCGGCCGGCGATTCCGGGCCTGGTGCCCCCAGGACAGGGATGTCCCTCCCGGCTCCAGGCCACTGCTGCCTCATGTCCAGCTGGCCATGGCCTAGAGCCCCCAGGTCCCTTCCTGCAGCTGCTCCCCAGCCCCTCATTCCCAGGTGCCCCATCCCAGCACTTTGCCCTGTGGAACCTCCCAGGCTGGGGACTGCCCAGCCCCGCCATTTGTGCAGGGCTCTCTGCAGGGCCTCTCTGCCCTCCAGGGAGTCAACAGCTCCTCCCAGTTTAGTGTCATTGGGAAAATAACTGAATATTCCTTCAAATCCTGCATCCAGGCCACTAACGAGGATGTTGAAGAGCACAGGCCCAAGAATGGAGCCCTGTGGAACCCCACCAGTGACGAGGGCCAGCCTGGTGTCACCCCAGTCTCTGTCACCCTTTGTGCCCGACCCCTGAGCCAGTTGCTCACCCATCACAGGATGTGTTTATCCAGCTGTGGCTGGACAGTTTGTCCAGAAGGATCCTGGGAGAGGCAGTACTGAAAGCTTTAAAGAGGTCCGAGAAGATTACATCAACCAGCTTCCCTTGATCAGTTGGGTGGGTTATCTTGTCATTAAAG
>VZRR01009414.1:0-10038 GCA_013398015.1 Oreocharis arfaki
GGATGCACAAACCTCCTCCTCCTGCTCCCGCACGGGAACCAGAACCGGGACTGGCCCGCGGCGCGTCCCTCACTTGTCAGGGATGCACAAACCTGCTGCTGCAGGAAGGTATCCAGGAACCACTATCCAGGCTTCTCTCGATCATTAGGGGTGCACAAACCTGCTGCTGCAGGGAGAACCAGAACTTCCCGGGGAAGAACTTCAGAGCTTCCCCGGGTTTTGGGGAAACTCCTGTTTTGCTCCAGGGTCCGACTGCTCAGGTAGGGAAGTGTCTGTGTGAGATACCTCTAAGTTGGAGATCATTGCTCCACACAGGCAGGAATCCAGAAACAGAACAAACAGATTCTCAGTGCCACCTTCACATGTTTCTGGATTTGGAAGGAGCCTTAATACCACAGCTGGGCAAAAGAGGTTCTGTTTCTCATTGTATCAAACACTGTCCAAGCCCCCAAGCACTGCCTGACTCCAGCACAGGAGAGGTGGTTAGGGGGTCTCTGGACGGTTTTGCTGTTCCTGCACACCAGAATGGATGTGACCTCTAGGTAAGACCACCTTTGTAACCAAGGCTATGAACCCCTTGGATTCTGACCTTGTTCCTGCTTTTTTTTTCCCCCTCAACTAAATTGAGGCTCTAGGAACAATGAAAGCTCTGTAGAAACTTCCCCTAATTCATTCTTTATCTCTCAGCACAAACTGGTCACCCTTATCTCCTTCACGGGAAGTATCCCAAGGGAAAAGCCGCAGTGAGGTTTTCTATTATCAGAACGTCACCACCTCAACACAATTAGTTAGTATAGCAAATCTGCTAACGAGCTATCAAACCTCAAACAAACCAAACTAAGAGGGGTAACAGGATGAGACTGTATCCTCACTGAACACTGTTATTTCGTGGGGTGGATAACAGACACACACCTCCTCCAAACGGAGCCTTGTGCCACGTGCTCCGAGTGCCCTACGTCATTCTGCTCCGCTCCGTGGGACACAGGACAAGGCCACACACAAAGGGGCAGATGGCAGTTCCTGGAGACTGACCCTGTGACAGTCAGTGGCACTCTGCACACGCCCATTCATCTCCACACACACTACACCGTAGGAACACAACCATGCCAACTTTTTTATTGTTTTTAGTATCTTCCACCAGTACGGCAGTCTTTTAAATAGTAAAGAAACCCTCCAAACCCCAGTAGCTTTCCAACATAAAAATGCCACAGAACTCCTCTACTGCGAGCACAAGCACAGAGCCGCAAATTTGACTCTTATCTACTGGGTACAAACCCAAGAATGACAGGATCTAGACAAGATACCGACAAGAACCTTAAACATCCAAGCTTAGCGGGCTGCATTCTGGCACACTGCTGACATCTCACATTATAGAGGCCAGACAGAGAGGAACTTCTAAACTGATGGTTAAGCAAAGTATCAATTTACAGCTGCTTTTCCCCCTCTGCAAGCACAGGAAGAGGGAACAGAGATTACCCTAATCTCCTCTCACTGCCCCAGAACATGTTGCTAGGCAGGTGGCTGGGGACAATGTCCACAGAGGAGTCTCTAAGAGCTCCACTGACCGTTACTATGGATGCCAGTGAAGCACAGAGGCGAATGCAGAGGAAAGGGAAAGGCAACGCTCCTTCTGCAAACAGAAATTAGCCTTACCTGTTATCTACTGATGGACAACATTGAAGTATGACTTTCATATCATAACTGTATAATTTCAGAGGAAAACCAGTTTCCCAGTTAATTTTCTAATAACAACAAAACGAAAGTGATTTTTATTTTTCATAACAAACTACAGAAAACCCAGACGAGACAGTAGCTCTTATGAGGAATACTGCTATGGCCCAAGTGACATTTCCAATCATGCAAAAAACCATTTCTACTGACAATATCCAATGGCCATAAAAAAAAAAATTACAGTTTAAACTGAAAAAAAGTGTGATAGTTGGAAGCAAGACATATGGAAAGACTTTAAATCTTCAGGCATTAACTCACCTGTACTGATACCTTCTTTGTATAAAAGTCTACCACTTACTGATAGGTAGTAGACGATTTAAAAGAAACACTCAAAAAGCCTAACAGTTGTACATTGAGTTAGTACAAAAGAGTTTTTAACATATTGAAATATCTGGAGTTACAGCAGGAGGATGTGAAGTGGCAAAGGTCAGGCCTCAGGCCTTTTTCTCAAAATGCTCAAAAGTCAGGCAACAGGAGGAGCACAAGCTGCAGATTTGCTTCAGAGCCATTTGGTAAAATTCAATACGTGCTACAAAACACCTCTCAGACACAGGCTTCTGTCAGAACCCAGCCCAGGCTGGCAGCATGAACCAGCCCATAAACAAACAAGTGTGGTTTTACCAGGCAGAGACATCAGGAACACTCAACGTGGCATCACCATCTGCGAGCGCTGGTCAGAACAGACCCCCAAACCCATATCATGTGACAGAGTGTCCAAGAAACGTGCTGCTCCCAAAACTTCTGTCTCCACTGCAGGCATCAGAAATGCTAATTTAATCACAACTCTACTACCTAGCCACAAGGCAACACTTACATTTACTACATGCAAAACCAGCTCCAGAATAAATCAGAGTTAAATCTAATTACTGCTTCATAAAACATTACCCTACCTGCAGTCTCCCCACTGTGAGGAGGACAAGAAGTCACCCAAAATGTGATGGATGCAAGTTCTATTTCAACCACACTACAGGGAAGCATCTCCACAGCAACAACAAGAGGAAAATCCCCAGACCCCTGGGTCAGAAACTTGGCATTTCTCACGTCCTGGACACAGCACTGGCACAGGCAGAACACACGTGGCAGGAAAAACCAAGAGTGGCAACTACACTACACAGGTAGAGAGAACAGACTGCAGGGAAATGCACATGTCTGCCCCGTGCACTGCAGGCAGCTGTGCTGAGGGGAAAGGAGAAAATAATTCAGAGTCTCACATTTCTAATGACATTTATGACTGGGATCCCACAGCAAGAACAAAGCTCTGCTAAAGGCACACTGTGTGGGCATATCAAATCTTTGCTCCAAACCGGGGCCATCAAAAAGGGTAACACAATGGAAGGAGAAATGTGTTACCCCGTGGTTTTCTTCAGCTCTCTCAGCAAGGCCAAGGAAGCTGCTCCCCTGAAACACAGCCAAAGCCAAGGTAAGGAGCACTTCCACAGGAAAATCTGTACAAAAGAGAATTACTTTTCATGTCTGAAAGACTACCGGAACGAGGGATTCTCTGGTCTTATTTACTTCTTTTAGGTGACAGGCCTTCCTATCCAAGTTTTGCTTGACTGTTCAGCATGAAACAAAGAGAAAATTAAAAACAAGTTGCAAGAGGGTTTAGGAAACCTGGAAACCACATGCACTCCCTAAAATACGCAGTGGTCTAATTCAGCCAGCAGATCACAGAATAAACATTACTGACAAAAAAAAAAAAAAAATCTTTCTACGCATGTCGCTGGTTTTCAACAAAATACAACTGATCTTGTGATGAAATAGAACAAAACAAGCATAATCCTAGAACTACCTAGTTTGGTTATCACAGAAAACCAGAGCAGTCAAACGAAGGTACTGATGCTGCAAATTAAGAAAGGAGAACGCCCCAGTTTCCCCCAGGCAGATGTGCTGAGGGAAGCAGGAACGAGGAGCTGCATTACCTTGCTTGGCGCACGTACAGCTGCGGGTGACACCGATGCCTGGGGCACGCCAGCAAGGTGAAGCGTTTCTCCACCGGTGAATGTGGAACAGCTGTCATCCTTTCAAAGACATCCCCCATGCCTAGCTTCGAATGGCAAAAACCTGTCAGGGGCAACAGAGAAACTGCATTATGCAAGCTTTAAATTAGCAGCAAAACTGTTCCTCCTAAACATCTGAGGAAAATGGAGTTTCAAACTTAAACCACAGACAGCAAAATGCACCAAATCTTTTAAGTTAGGCAATGAGGCTGAAAGGACAGCAGTAAAAACACGTGAGAATTGTCCAAGTCATCTAATTAATCCAGCATTCCAAACCTGAATAGGCGTCAAAGCAATCAGAAATTGGTAGAATCCAATCCCTACAAAAATAACAAAGCCAATCCTCTACGCCTCTGGAGAATCTCTGTCAGGACTCAAGCTGCTGAGGGAAAGCTGATGTTTGTTGCCAGGGTGGGTTTGACAAAACCCTTCATTCAAGCCCTCTTTTCTGTAGTTGACACACCACTACAGCCTCTTAGTACAACTTGGAACCGAGACGCCAGCCAGAAGCTGGCATATCAGAGAAGTTCCAGCACACTTCTCAGCTCCATTAAGCGCATGCTTGGTTTATTAGTCTGAACTCAGGACTAAAATTCCAAGTCAGGGGCTGTTCTCTGATTAACATGTGTATTCTCCATCTTTGTACCTCTGTTCTAAAAGAAATAACCCAAGTTTCCTTCCATGTCTCCAGCAGCCCCTCTGAGCCTCACCAAAGTGTCCTCTTCCCATCTGTACTGGCTTGGCCAAGTAAGAGAAAGTGCCAATTTCAAATCTCTTGGCTCTATTCAAGCAGAAATCGTCACAAAACTTGTAGGAATTGATTTTTGACATCTTTACTCCTTTTTGATGTCCTGTTTCTGGCAAATTTAAAGTTTGCAGGGAATGGACAGACTGCTGAACAGCTGCCGGAGCAAGCATGGAACCACAGATACCTCTTGCACAAGAGATCCTCACAAGAGGATACTTTTGGATTATGTTTTCCACATGTTTAGAAACTGGTAACTGTTCTCAGTATTTAAAAAAGAACACCACAAAGAGCTCACAGTGCATATTAATTAGATTTGCAATTGCTCTCATTTCAAGAATAAAACAGTATTAAATTCTTACCTAACTTCTCCTCAGGTGGTACAAAGAGAAGTATAAACTGCAGTTCTGGTAGCAAGATGAAAGCTCTCCTGGACAAATAACAAACATGCTCAGTCTTTCATCATTACACCCATCAATGACAGACAGTAGCTAATTTTTTAATACATAAATTTTTTTCTCCAGTATCTCTAATCTTCCTTCTTAAGTCCACACGGCTCAAAAATTAAAACATTTCTGACAAACAATATCACGTAAAATTTATCTGGGTAATTTTTACTGGTTTTTCCTACATTATTTCTTTCAAATTTCCCAATCTTTACATTTCAAACATCCTCTTCTTCATAGCAGTTCCACAGTGGTGAAATACTAAAGATACCAGGCCTCTGCTGGCAGATCTCTGCCATGGTATCTGGATGAGACGGCTCGACTTGACAGCAGGAGAGGGCACATGCTCCACTGCACAAGGCTACACAGGAACTCACCTAACGAGTTCTTGGGAACATCCAGCTGCGTATTCTTCCTCTGCCACAAAGAGATGCACAAACAGCGTGTTCAAAGGCTACGAAACGAGGAATGAAAGGCTACACACCATGCAGCTCATGTTTATTACATCAGCCCGAGCATTAGTACGCATATACGTTTCCAACATACACGATCTGCACTCAAGGGGCAGCTACGTATATATAAGTGACTGCAAAGCATGTGTTGATAAAACTTTTTATGTCATTAAAGTGCTTTATATCATTTTGTGCTTCTGCAACATTTTGTTTGTATTCAGTTTACGACTGTTTGACTGCAATGGACACTGTACATTTCATATTAAACAGTATCAGTTCTCGGCTAACAACATTCAACCACATTATCGAACATGTGTCTGACAAAGACATTCTTTTTAGGTTTAAAAAAACCCTCAAACCAAAAGCACACATACTTCTCATGATCCTAAAGTGCTTTTTCTTCAAAGGCAGTAAGAAAAAATCACAGATTTTAGGATGGCATCATTAGACACACAAATACCAGGCAGAAACAGGGCAGACTAACATACATCTTTATCTTGTGCACATCCAGTGAACCTGGAAAACCCCCATGCTGGAATTGCGAGGGCTATTAATTCAGCTGTTCCCTGGCATATTAATTACACGTGCTGGGTCAATGAAGGTCTGCCTGTAGATAAAAATACTTCTACCGAAAAATATTTTAAATGGAAAACCTGAGGTCTTCTGAATAGTATAATATTCAATTAAAATGCCATAGCTAGAGTCACCAATAGACTTCAGCAATTGAAGAGCAAGAATGGTTTCAGTAGAGGCTGCAGTACATGGACCAGCACCAAGAAAACAAGCTATTGTAAAAAACATCTAAAGCCATTTCTAAAAATCAGGCTACTTGTTTCTTTGTTTTTTAAGAGCAAAGGGAAGAAATGAAAACAAAAATTTACTGTTGAGGTCCAAGAGGACACCGAGTAAACCAGACTTGGACTGTAACAATTTCTGAATAGTGCTGGTAACCAGACAATCCAGTAAAGCATCTTCCCTAATTTCACCCTGCACAAGTCAGCTCTCACTTCAGACCCTGAAATTATTTCTGTGCTCTAGGAAAAAGACAGGTCAACTAGACTTCACAGAAATCCCATGTTCAGATGATCTCAGTTTCGAAAAGCACACCCGCACAGATTTAACCTGCGGTTTACCAACAACATCTCATCAAGTTATACCCAGAAAACGTTCAGCGCTTCTGCCAATGCAGAAGCATAAAAACAGTTCATCTTCTGCTCCTACTTTAGCAAATAAACTCCACTCTAGAAAAACAAGAGCTCTGCTGCCTGTCTGTTTCAAGGTATTTTTCGCTACTGGTTCTGACTAGTAACTTATTTTTCTTGTCTTTTCTCTGCAGGCCCCTGCACGCCGCGGTCAGCTGTGGCTTTGCTGCCCCGGGTCCCGCGGAGCAGACAGCCCGACGCAGGTCACAGCACAGCAGAACCCCCGGAGCAGCTGCAGCTGCACCCTGAATGAAGTGGCTGTGCCTGCCCACAAAGTGCCGCTCAAGGGACAAAGAAAGTCCATTACAAAGAAATCACAGGCCCTTTCTGTACACTCGCTTTGGCTGTAATGATTGTGTTTCTTTTAAGAGCACACATTTTCAAACACGACTGCTGTTTTTGTCAGTTCACCTCCCAGCCACTGCCTAACACGTCACAAGACCCCGGAGAACCAGTGAGCAAATGCCCAGAGCTGTGTGCAGCACTGCCAACACCTTATTACGGCACGTGCTGCGCACCTTTTGAGTGCTTGGGGTCAACACTTTCTGTATTTTCTCAACAATCACACGACCTAACTCCCAGCTGGACTCCGTGATGGGGGAGCATTTGAGTCCTAAACTCGTAAGGGCCTGCTTGTAGTCCGTAAATCCTAGCAGAAACTCACAAGCGTGCCCGAGAAGCCCGAGTGGAAGGTGCCAGTACGCAAAGCAAAGAGCAGCACAGCCCCAAACGAGCTCACTGCAGAACTAAGATGCCCATGACAGCACGAGGGTTTCATAAGGAATCCATCACCTTCTGCATCCTGAGCGCCTCAAACCTACCAAAAACAGATTGTAGATGCCCATGTGTGTTTTTCATAGCCGAGCCTTAAATGAAAACTCAACTAGAATCACACCATTTACTTACAGTGCACTTATGGTTAGTGTAGTTTTCATGCAGGAAGGGTTCCCATTCAGCCTGATCAGCGACATTCCAGTTTGGATAGTCCAGAAAGGCAGCATGGGCTATAACCTCCTTCTTCTCATTGCAGAGTGTCAAAGCAAGATTTGACATTTCTCTATGAAAACAATTTAATTTTGCACAAGTTGAAGAAACTCCACATAGACAAGTGAATGACTGTGAATTCAGCCTGCTAGAACAGCAAAATGAGCCATGTATAAGAGGGTTCCCAGAATCAGGCCTCAGTAAAACTTCATCATCCACATTCTAACTTGGTATTGTTGCTTCAGTTGCAGATATTTGTGTTCTAACATTACAAAAATTCACGTGGATTTTCAAATCCTTAATCATATTAGTAAAATTGAGATGCAAGACTTAAACACTCCCTCCTGTTTGTGTGTTTCTTCACATATCTCTTTTTTTCCCAAAAAACTGTTATCCGAGATTTTTGCTATTAAGGGGGGGAAACCTAAGTGACCCACCAGCATCTGTCTGTCACACAGCCTGTCTGCTGATAGTTTTATCAGGTGCTACTTAATAGCGCTTCTTCTGAGCTTTTCTGAAAGGAAGCTAGCCCAGAATTAAACCTTGTTCCCCATGGCAGGGACCCAGGTTTGCAGAGTCATGCATGCGACAGACATGGAAGCAGATTTTCTTTCCCTTTTTAGAAACAGCACAGAAAGTCATTATGTCTCATCATGTCAAGGCTCAGAATGTTTTCTGCCGTTTGAGGTGTAACATATTTGCCTGAAAGGCGATAATCTAAAATACCATTACTTACAAAAGATAAGTGACATCAATCATTCCAAAGAGGTCTTCCGTAACAGGGCTGAAGAGGCCGATAATGCCTGGGACATCGTGTGACTCTGTCCTTCTGGCAGTGACCACCTCCGTATTTCCCCTGGAAGAGGTCACTGTGGCCGTCCTCCAGGCTGCACCGAGAACCAAGGAAAACATCGCTGCTCCGGCAATCCCGCTGCGACCCACTGCCCAACACAGTCACTTCAGGCAGGTTTTCATTCAAACTCCTAAGTGCGGCAGCTCCCATGGATTTTGGTGCCTGGTTCTTGTACAGCTCCACACAGATACACACTGCCGGCACGTACAGTGCCCACCTGAAATGCAGCCGGCAATCACTCCTATCGTCCGGATCCTACAGAAGAAATTAATTGTTTTAATAGGCTACAGCTGCTTTTGTATTTATTCATTTGCATGCTAACCAGCTCATCACCAAGAACTTCAAACTCAAAGGCCTTCAGTGGGAGGCTCAGCTGCAAACCATCAGGGGAACAACGTCCTGATTAACAGCAGCTTCAGGTGGGCTAACTGTATTTTGTCCAAAACCGCGCCTCAAATTTCTTTTGAGGTCAACCGCAGGGCTTAAGTTCCAGAAGGAATTCAAAGTTCTGTGGCTATTCAAGAACTATACTGCTTTCGTACGCAGAAGAAAAATGTGGGGGGCGTTTTGGCGGTTCCGCATCCCCAAAACGTGCCAGGCACAGCTGATTTATTGATCCGCCCAGCAACTTTAGGACACACAGGGGCAGCAGGTACTCAAACCACCTGTGACCATGCTCTCAGCTCTAACGCCTTTCAGCTGTGTGTCTGCTCAGTCTTGCAGCCAGCTGTGACCCAGACAACAATCAGGCACGTGAAATAAAGCGACCAAACAATGGCTCCCCGCAATTTCTTAAATATACGTGCAAAATACAGCAGTACTAACTCGAAAAAGAAAAGTCTAAACCAACACACCTAGACCAGCAGAGCGGTTTCACCACTCTGCCAAACACAACAGCCGCTTCTAACAGCGACTCCAAACCCAGGTGAGATGCTAAGTTACCAGGCACCGCGGTTCCCAGCTAAAGTGAAAAACCCAAGGAAACGCAGATTTTTACACCTTTTAAACACAGATGAAGTCACACGCACTCCTACATCTTTGACAGACAACCAAGACATTCCGGTGCCAGCGCGGCTCCTGAAACTGACCTGAAGCAACGCATCTTCTACAAGCACGCGTCAATTTCATAAACAAAAACAAACACGAACTTTAAAGCGCCATTCATCGACTGAGGTATAGCTCTAAGATGACTTCAACTGAGGAAAACCGTTCGCCACATTTCCATGGTCAACTGCTTAACTTAATGCCAAAAAACCACACCCCCATCTCCAGCAGCTCCCCTAAGCACTCTCACAGCCCTGAGGGAGCGAAAGCAGCATTTACACAGTGTAGAAATGTACCATCCTCGCGAAGAAATGCGCTGTTCCTGCAGGAGCTCCTGCATTCCTGCCACGGAGCAGCACCCCAGAGACAGCCAGGAGAACACGCAGGGGAAGGCGATCCCCTCCCGAACTCGGTGCAGCTCCCTCCCGCCGCCTCACACAAACGCTCCCTCGAAGCACGAGTGAGATTCCGCACTTTTTTGGTGCTTGTAGCTCAGAACGCACCGAACGCGCACGTACCTCGGGTATGCGGGCCGGGACGGGTCCGCGGGGACGCTCATGTGCGGCATCCCCGGCTGCATG
>VZRR01009414.1:10638-35770 GCA_013398015.1 Oreocharis arfaki
GGGCTGCGGCCCCGCCCGCGGCCAGCAGCGCGCGTAGCGAGGCGGCGGAGGAAATTGACGAGCTCGGCGCTGCGTTTGGAGATGTGAGCCGAGCCCTGCTTTCTGCTTGCTCTGCAGGTGAAAAACAAGGCACCCGCCGAAGTTCAGATCACAGCAGAGCAGCTTCTGAGAGAGGCAAAGGAGAGGGAACTCGAGCTTCTCCCGCCGCCTCCGCAGCAGAAGATCACAGATGTTGAAGAGCTAAACGACTATAAACTCCGGAAGAGGAAGGTACAGTAAAAAAATCCCCACAAGTTTAATCTCGACACTCGTATAAAGCGCTAAAATTCCACTATTTTTAATGTAAGCAAGATGTAGTCTCTATTCCTCGTGAACTTTCTTGTGAGGTGGATACAAATTCTTTTAAATCCCTAACTGTTTCGTGCTACCCTTTACCGAAAACCTATGAGTTACAGAGGTGTTGTTTAACAGAGTCTGGTAGCAAACATCATCTCCCCTGTGCCCGTGTTCAGAACGCTGAAAGGGTAATTACTTACACAATTAATAGGCATTTTTTTCGTTACCACCAGCATCTGGCCAGCCGCTATAAAAGAACATGAACAAAGGAAAAAAAAGTAACATTACAGTTATGCTGAGTTATAATTCTTCTTTTGAAAGATTGCTTTGCTTGTGCAAATTTTATTATGGTTTCTTCTTATGGTTTTGCTCGGCTTTTTGCTTCGAAAATGCCTATCCAGGACAAGCATATTCCTAGCAGGGAGTTTTCCTCATGATCCTTGTTGACAGGACCGAGGGGGAAATTACCTGGGCCCCCCAAGTGTCCTTGAGCACCCCCCAGGTCCTGCTGGACCTTCCAGGTCTCCCTTGGTTACCTTTTTCCATCTCTTCTGTGGATGTGGTGGCTTGTTCCTGCCCTTAGCTGTGTTAAACGTGCCTAGCCACACGTGCCATGCTGGCAGCAGTCATCCTGGCCACAGCACAAGGCTGGAGATGCCCTCGCTGACACCTCCCTTGCACATTTGATGCCAGCATATTAAATCCGGGGAGGAAAAATGAGGCATCTCACTTTAAAGAAAAATTTGGTGCAGTGGTGCATACGTGCCGGAGTGACTGAATTCGTGCTGGTGCATCCAGATATATCCATGCATGTCTGCAGTGACTGGATTCCAGCTGTCCAGGTAGCGTTGCCATCAGAACATTAAGCAGAACGCTAAAAAATTAAAGTAATACTTTAGTGCTGTCAGCTGTTACTCTGTCAGTAGGTCAGGTTGCAGGAACTCAGGTTTAGCCCTGTTCTGTGTGATGATCTACACTTCTAGCTTCTCTGCTGGGCAATTTTTACAGTGTTGTATTGAGCTGTATCTGCTACCACAGCTGCAGAGGTGTAAGATGCTGGGAGTTCTTAATAACGAGGAGGGTGATGATGCCTCATCTTACATACAGGGTATTACTATGTTATAGCAATAGCCCATAAGCCATTTATGATGGGAACGGTCTGCTGAAGGACTTCTTACTCACAGCTGTAATTTTCTCCCCAGACTTTCGAAGATAACATAAGGAAGAACAGGACTGTTATCAGCAACTGGATAAAGTACGCGCAATGGGAGGAAAGCCTGAAGGAAATCCAGAGGTAACGGCGACGCGGCTGCGGGCGTCTCTTACGAGCCTTTGTGGACACGCCCCAGAGTCTTGGAGGCAGCGTTGTACCCACCCTGTGCTCCTGTTTTCCAGAGCCCGTTCCATCTACGAGCGTGCCCTGGATGTGGACTACAGGAACGTCACCCTCTGGCTGAAGTATGCCGAGATGGAAATGAAGAACCGCCAGGTCAACCATGCCCGGAACATTTGGGACCGGGCCATCACCACCCTGCCCAGGGTGAACCAGTTCTGGTGCGTTGGCAGAGCACGGAGCACCCCTTCTACTCCCAAAGAGTGCACAGCATTTGCCTGTTCTGGGATTGTGCAGATGATCCTGGTTCTCCCGAGTCTTCAGGCTAGTCTGAACAAAGGGAGGAAGGCTGAAGTTTTGGAGAGGCTTTGTGCTTTTAAAGTGACAAGAGCATTGGGAGGAAAGGATGTTTGTGTGCCTGGATGCTGCCAGTCACAGCTGTGCCTACAGGCATTTCTGGGGTGGGAGGAGATAGGTGAAGGAAAGTCAGGGATGCTCTTAGGAAGCACGCCAGGAATCCTTGAATTGACACGTTCGCTCCGTGACTGCAGAAACTCAATGTTCTTTGCCCAGGTACAAGTACACGTACATGGAGGAGATGCTGGGCAACGTTGCTGGGTCCCGCCAGGTGTTTGAGCGGTGGATGGAGTGGCAGCCAGAGGAGCAAGCCTGGCATTCCTACATCAACTTCGAGCTGAGATACAAGGAGGTGGACAGAGCACGAAGCATTTACGAGAGATATATCCTTTTCAGTGCCTTGTGGCTCCTGCCCAGGTTAAGGTCCCCGTTCTTCATTTCCCTCCCAAGCATTCCACGGCCCTGTGCTCCTTTGCACTGTGGTGTGCTGGGAATGAGCCACCACCCCGGGAGCCAGCAGGAGGTGTTAGAGGCACGCTTAGGGAAAGCCTCCAGGTTCAGTGAAGTGGCTGTATGTCCTGCCACAGCAGTGTCTGTTTAACTGCTCTTTTGTAGCCATCGTTTGTTTCAGGTTTCTCCTCGGATTCTCCCTGACCCTTATCCCTTTTTAAGCTCCCAGTAAGGCACAAAGCCTTTGCCTGCTTAGAGCTGTCAGTGCCTTCTTCCCAGCTGCATTTACTCCTCCCCTGCATATGCCATCCTGGGGAGTTGTTTGCTCTGGTCCCTGACCCAGTAGTCCCTGGGAAGAGCACAGCTGGGGCTGTGCCACTCAGCCCCCACCGGTGTTTCTTTAACAAGAGCCGCACTCGTCCTCGTGCACCCCGACGTGAAGAACTGGATCAAGTACGCGCGCTTCGAGGAGAAGCACAGCTACTTCGCCCACGCCAGGAAGGTGTACGAGAGGGCTGTGGAGTTCTTTGGGGAGGAGCACATGGATGAGCACTTGTACGTGGCTTTCGCCAAGTTTGAGGAGAACCAGAAAGAAGTAAGGTTTTCTTCACGGTGCGCCTGAGTCACGCCAGGGTTTCTCCTTGAGTATCGAAACTCAAGGCCGGTGAACATTCACTGCAGTACTTGTCGTTTCCAGCACCTTGTGACTGTAGTCCCAGTTAGGGAGGCAGTTTTTTCCTCACCTCTAGTTTGCCTTTTGGTAAAGGCGTCAGTTAAATGTGCTCTAAGGGAGATGGGCCAGGGCCAGGCCCAGCAGCATGGGCTCAAACCTGTGTCCTCGGACTAGAGAGGTTCTGGGAGGTGGTTATAGGCCTGCACGGTAGAAAACTGGATCGGTCCAGATGTTTTTCACAGTCTCTAAGGTTCCCAGGCTGTTAAGAAATTGAAAACATTCTGTGAACACCAAACCACAGCCTCTCAAAAATGGTTTAAATGTTCTAAACCTGTGAATGAATAAGAGATGATGGGGGCTGGCATTTTCAGGGGCGTTTTTTCCCCCCTCAGAGTTTACTCTTCAGGGAGCTCTGTGTTACTCCTGTTCTAAAACAGTCACTTAGGTTGAGATGTTCCGCAATGCTGTATTCTATTAAACGTTGCCAAAAGCTCATTGAAAAGTTGTGGGGGAGGACAGAAACTGCTTTGTAAATATTTTTCAAATCATGTTTAATATTTTCAGTTTGAAAGAGTGAGGGTTATCTACAAGTATGCCTTGGATAGAATTCCGAAGCAGGATGCCCAGAATCTCTTCAAGAATTACACCATCTTTGAGAAGAAGTTTGGAGACAGGAGGGGAATCGAGGACATCATTGTCAGCAAGAGGAGATTCCAGTATGAGGAGGAGGTGAAGGTACGTGTGACAGGTCCCCTCCAGCCTCACTGTACAGCCAGCTGCTGCCAAGGGTACACAAGTATCGTGTGATATCGAGGCTGATGAGTTTCACATTACCCTTGAAAGCCAGTCTGAGCAAATACCCAGAGAATGTTCATTTTAGGGCCAGAATTCCGTCCGTGGGGAAGAGAATGGTGTTTGCATTCGCTGCTTTTTTTGTTTCTGCTTTCTGATCTAGATTGTGCAGGCGAGGTTTTTTGATTGAACTCAAAAGGTTTTTTGATCGAACTCAAGGCTTGGTCCCCTTTCAAGTCATCCTGGGGATAATGCAGCTCAGCTGGTAGTTACTGCTTCCCTTAGGGAGTAGCCAATACAGGACACCCCACCAGTGCATAAATACCTTTTTGTGAGAAAAGAGCTGTGCCACGCCTGTCTGCTGTTCAGTCCGCACTGCGCATTTCATCATTCCTCATCCCTTCTCACACTTCACTTGGATTGCCTGCATTGAGACAGTGCTGGGGGCAGCATAAAACCAAAACAAAATCTTAAACTCACTTTTAACCCGAAAGCTCTACCATAAGCATCCCCAGGACTGACGGTTTTCCCTAATATTCCCGTGATCTATTTTAAAGGGGAAGTTCTGCCTAAGTAAAGGATCAGGCCCTGTTCTTTTCAGTGACTGAGGTTTCTTTGCTGTTGCCCTCTGTGTGGCAGGCAAACCCCCACAACTACGACGCGTGGTTCGACTACCTGAGGCTGGTGGAGAGCGACGCGGACGCAGAGACCGTGCGGGAGGTGTACGAGAGAGCCATCGCCAACGTGCCCCCCATCCAGGAGAAGCGCCACTGGAAGAGGTACATCTACCTCTGGATTAACTATGCACTCTATGAGGAGCTGGAGGCAAAGGCAAGTAGTCACAACTCGGGGCTTTCCCTTTCCTTACAGTAAATAGTTACTGGTATTTTAATACAAAACCCAGGAGCTAAATATTCCGTGTCTCACTGGTTTTGTGTAACAAGCTGCAGGATTTGCTGCTTAAGCGTAGAGAATTTTTCAGTTTTCCCTCCTGTGCACAGGGGAGGAAAACACCAAACTTGTTTTACCCTAATTTGTCCAGCAACACACTGATAACGAAAGCAGAAGTGTGTATTTCTAGTCACAGCTGAACTGCCCGTGCCAGGCTGTTACCTGAACTTGTGAAATAGTTTTATAGTTAACAAAAACGGTTTGTGAAGCTGCCACGTCGTTGCTATAGCGGCCTTTGAGGCTGTGCAAGTATTTGTTCTGTTTCCAGTCATGGAACATTAGAGCTGCTCTGAGTACAGAACACCTATTCAGTGTCTGTTAAAGGAAAAGACATATTTTTCCTCCCACAACGGGGACGCTCCTTGTTTTACTGTCTGCTTCCTAGCACTGGGCCTTGCTTTGGAAAGGTGAGTCTTACCGATTCAGGAGCTGCCACCTTTGGATTGTGCACACCAAGTAGATAAGCGTTCCCAATTCTAAGCAGCCTGACTTAAACACCGTTCATTGCAGGCTTCAGAATCCAGCGTGATCTCGGCAGTAAACAAAGT
Source organism: Oreocharis arfaki (assembly GCA_013398015.1). NCBI lineage: Eukaryota > Metazoa > Chordata > Aves > Passeriformes > Paramythiidae > Oreocharis > Oreocharis arfaki. The sequence goes on from VZRR01009414.1 coordinate 16,079, forward strand.
GTTTAACGCTGCCCTTTCTTGCAGGATGCAGAGCGAACCAGACAGGTGTACCAGGCGTGCCTTGAGCTCCTGCCCCACAAGAAGGTATGGCTCCTCCAGCAGTCTGCGTTGAGTTTTGGGTCGAAATGCCCTAGATTAGATCCTTTGTAAGATCTCTTCCCCCTCCAACATTCAGGTGTGTAAGCAGCTCCAAATGGCTGCTAGCAGGTTCATGAAGGCTTTGCTTAAAACTTCAAGTATCCCTCCCAGTTTCTCAAAACGTCAGCCTTCCAAAAATGGATGGGCAGGTCTTCAAGCTAAAGTGCAAGACCTCTGTGATTTGCATCACAGTGGGAAACTGCAGGACGGGCACTGGTCTCAGATTCCCTCATACACATCAAACACAAGGGTTTTTCCAGTATTTTCACGTTAGTAAGTAGTTGCTAAGTAGACTGTAAGAAGATGGAACTGCACATAGTCAATAGGGAAGACCACTTAGTCTTTGCTTGCTTGCAGTCCTCCTCAGGCGGGATCGTTCATTCCTGCTCACAGCCCAGTCCCGTGCAGTCTCTGTAGGGGACTCGTGGCTCTGCTTTACTGGGTTAGCGCCTTTTGTAGCATCCAGTGGCCTTCACGGTCACCCCTGTTTGGCAAAACAGCTTTCAGGTCTGTCTTCCCCATGACAGTTGGTCTTCAAGGCTGATTGTTTGGAGTTTTGTGGGGTTTTTTCTCTTTTTTTGGCTTGTGACCTTTAACTGGAATACCCGTGTGGCCAAACCCTTAGCGCTATTAATCTGCATTGCCTTGGAATGTCAGAAAACCCTGGTTCGTGTTCTTTTCCTAGTTTGTCATGTATTGTGTCATCTGGGTGTCAGATGAATCTCTAGCTATTAAAGGCTGATTAGCTGCTAATTGATTCGGCAATAGCTGACGTTTTGCCGGTTGATGATTGGTTAAAAAACTATTTTCGCTGGTTTAAAGGACTTCCGTCCCGGCCATTTTTCCTTTCACCCCAATACATTGACCTGTCACAGAGAGATTGTTTTCGGTAATGAACTCTGAACCTTTCAGCAGGAAAACACTGAGATCAAATGAGATCATTACCTGCAGTAGCAGTAATATCTTGTACAGACGAAATGCTTATTTCTTTAAGGAATGCGTGCAGTATTATCTGCCGACTTTCCAGCCTAAATAGCACTTTGTTTGTTCTTTCTCTTCCAGTTTACGTTTGCCAAAATGTGGCTGCTGTATGCGCAGTTTGAAATTCGCCAGAAAAACCTCCCCCTTGCCAGAAGGGCTTTGGTAAGCTTTTGTCAGAGCCATAATTGACTTCACTAGCTAACAGTAACACAGGAATGGCATTAACAGATCTTGAATTGTCCTTCCTAAATTGCTGGCTTAATCCACTTAGAATAAAGCATCCGAGAAGTCTGCAGGGGCCAGCATTTACTGTCATGTATGATTTAAAAAGAAATGTAGCTTGCTCTGATGAATTAGCCCCGGGCTGAAATGACAAAGCACTCCTCTGAATGCAGAGCACCCACATCAGATCAGTGCTCTTACAAGTTCTGAGCTGCTGCTGGTTCCTTGCAGTGATGCTCGTTCTAACAAGAGCGTTCTAAAAAGCGTTGCAGATGAATGGGAGGTTTGACTCTAGGAAATGAGGACCTGCCATTGCTGACAGAAGCACTCACAGGGACTTCAGGCAGGCTCAGGAGCTGCTGAGCAGGTTCACTGTGTGGATGTCAGCGTGTCACGGGACTGAGAGCAGGGTGTGATGGGGCAGCAAGATCTTTTGAAATGAAAAACTTCCTTTCTTTTCAGTTCAGATGTTCTGAGTGGGCTCAGGGACAGCATCAGGCATTTTGAGAGAAAGCCGATGTTGGTAGCAGCCGGGGTGGTTTGACTTCAGAGGGCAAACTGGCGGGGTTGCCACCAAAACAGTGATGGAGGGCACGTGGAGAAGCACTGGGCATATTCCAAAATACCAGTGGCATTTGTAGAGCTGGACTGGCTTTAACAGTGACCAAACTGATAGTCCCAAGTGGTGGTTTCCTCCATTTTTAATAAATTCCGAGGTAATAACCGCGTAGGAACGTTGTGCAGGAGAGCTGTGGTGAGGGAATTCCGTCTCAAATTATCTCACATTGGCTTGAGGGAGCAGAAGCTACACCGCTTAGTAAACAATACTTGTCTACAGAAGTGACTCCAAGGCCAAGTTCACTACAGCCTGTCTCACGTATGCCCGTTCTTAACTCTTGTTTTAAGAGATCCCCGAACTAGGAATCCAAAATTGCCCTCAGCTTGGCTTAGCACAGACAGCTTTCTTCAGAGACTGAGGCGTATCAGGAAGAAAGCGCTTTGTAAAGACATTGTTTTCCAGCTGTCCATTGCTGCCAGCCAGCAGGCTGGGCTGGGCAGCCATCCTCTGTGCAAGGAGGAGCAGTGTGGGGCCACAGTTAGTTTGGTATCACTTGTTTTATGAGATGCTTGGGAGCTGCTTTCGGGGCAGGCCGGTACAGACTGTGCTTCCTCCGGGTGCTCAGCTGATGAACCAGGGTGAGTTCCACTGACACTCCCCAGGGAGCCCACATGGTGTAGAAGTATGGCAAGTGATGATGTTTCCTGCTTCCCAGGCTCGTGGTGTTTGTGGGTGCGCGTTTGTTCTGCAAACACCGACTTTCCTACTGGCCCTGAACAGTCTGAATAAACGGCGCGAAAGAATGAGTTGTAGTTCAAGCACTGGGGAGTAAAGAAACACTTAGAAAATAAAGCAGCTTTTATTTTCCTGCAGGATCGCCAAGGGTTTTTTCTTTTTCTGCTTGACAGGGGACATCCATAGGTAAATGTCCGAAAAACAAACTGTTCAAAGGTTACATTGAGCTGGAGCTACAGCTGCGCGAGTTCGACCGTTGCCGAAAGCTGTATGAGAAGTTCCTGGAGTTTGCACCGGAGAACTGCACGTCCTGGATCAAGTTTGCCGAGCTGGAGACCATCCTTGGCGACATCGACCGCGCCCGGGCCATCTACGAGCTGGCTATCGGCCAGCCCCGGCTGGACATGCCCGAGGTGAGCGGGAGGGGGCCACTCCTGAGCTATTCACTGCAGGGCGGCTGACGAGCTGTAAATAATGCACCAGATAAAACAGGAGGTGAAAGCCGAGTGGATGACAGTGCTCCAGGCTGGTGCCGCCAGGGAACACCCTGATCTCCCAGCCTTTCTCTGGGAAATGTCACCCTTATCCCCTCTCTTCCCCTCCCGGCATCTCCGTGTGCTCGGGACGGACGCGATGAGAGGCTTCTCTGTTGCAGGTCCTTTGGAAATCCTACATTGACTTCGAGATTGAGCAAGAGGAGTATGAGAAAACCAGGAACCTTTACCGGCGGCTGCTGCAGCGCACACAGCACGTCAAGGTGCGTGTGGGCGCCCGGGACACAGAGCTGGCCCTGAGCCTGGCCCCCGGGCAGGGAAAGCCTGGGCTGCCGTGGGTCAAAGCAACCCAGGTTCAGGGCCGTGCCTGTGCTCTGGAGGGGGGAGGGAAGTTCCTGAATTCCCTACAGCAGCAGGCGTATCTCAGATGGAAGAAGCTTTTCCAAGCGGCCCTCTTTGCTGAGCAGCTTGGGGATCTTAGTTGCAAAAACGTTGCAAGGAAAACTCTGATTTTCCCGTGTCACTTGGGGCTGTTATTGGCTAAATTCCCACTGATTTCCCACAGCTTGGAACAGCCGCCAGAAATTGATCCACGTGGCTTAGGTGGATGTTGTGTCCTGCTGAAATGGGGCAGATCCCGAGCGTGTGGAACAGACAGGGGTTTCCTGGGCACCTGCTCATGCTGCTGTTTGGGGTTTTGTGCCGCTTTGCTGCTCTTTGGCCTCTGCCCTCGCCGTGGTGGCTGGAGGGGAGGCTTTGGCTGGGGTTTGCTGCGTGCCCGCAGGTGTGGATCAGCTTCGCGCAGTTCGAGCTGTCGGCGGGCAGGGAGGAGCGGCTGCCGCGCTGCCGGCAGATCTACGAGGAGGCCAACAAGGCCATGCGCAGCTGCGAGGAGAAGGAGGAGAGGGTCATGCTGCTGGAGTCCTGGAGGAGCTTCGAGGACGAGTTTGGGACTGACGCCACTAAGGAGAGGATAGATAAGCTGATGCCTGAGAAAATAAAGAAGAGGAGAAAGCTGCAGGCCGAGGATGGGGTAAGGAGAACGATGCCAGCGGTGGCTGTGAGCCCTCGGTGGCTTTTGTGGAGTCAGCTGCTGGGGATGGCATAACAGAGATGGGGTTTAATTTTCTGATATCTCTCTAGTTTCTCTTTCTTACTAGAAGCACCTCCTGATAGCCAGCGTTAACATGCAAATTAAACTCGCTTTGTGGTATTTTTCTCTCTAGTCTGATGCTGGATGGGAGGAGTACTATGATTATATTTTCCCAGAAGACACTGCCAATCAGCCCAACCTCAAACTCCTGGCCATGGCAAAGCTCTGGAAGAAGCAGCAGCAGGAGAGCGAAGCTGCGGCCATGGATCCTGACAAGGACATTGACGAAAGCCAGACTTAACGCCTTGCCTTTCCCCACCCCTTTCCTGGGCCATTGTACAGTATTTTCATTGGTGGGTAATAAATGTATTTGGAGAGTTTTAGTATCACCGACTTGAGGTGGATTTTGTGCGGAAGCCAAGCACCGTCTCGGGGTGGATTCCCTTCAAGACTCCTGTGGGTGTCCAGGAGAGGCCCTGGGGCCAGTGCAGGGGTCTGCAGCTGTCACCAGTGGCCGGAGAACTGGGGAGGACTGGGCAGTGGCTTTGCCTTTAGCACAAGGCCCCCTCCCAAGGCTCCCACAGCCTATCCCAGCACTGCTCAAGGACATGAATGTGCCAGGGCAGCAGACCCACTGTCTTGAGTGAGAGAGATGTCTCTAACCATCATCCCTGATGAATTTTTCAGTGATTCTGTTAAATAGGAGGATTATCGTGAGAGTAGCTGAAAAGAAAAAATGCTGTTGACCACAACCTGGTCAACTTCCTATCCAAGGGGAATAGGAAGTTCCTTCCTTTTATCCCAGAAACCTGTAAGGGGAGACAGTAGCAGAAGTTCAATACACTGAAAGCAGCCCCTAGAGGCCAAAGCTGTAGGCATCAGCACCACAGTCAGGCTGTGTTTGAACACTTCCATGTCCTGGCAGACGCCAGCAGAGCTGTGTCACTGCTCTGGGCTGAGCAGTCACCGCCACTCTCACCTGTCCAGGTCTGGCCTGTCCAGCTGTGGCCAGAGCAGCCTTCTCCTGCCCCACGTGAGCCTCTAATTGTGCGTCTCCTCCCCTGTCCTCTCATCGATCTCTGAGTGTTTCTGCTGACCCCCACCCCATCACATTGTAATGCTCCTTTCTGCTGTCCCTCTTATTTCAATCCCTCCTGCTGCTCTGTGCCCCGCTGCTTTTCACCCTTCCTTCTGATGCTTCCTTCTATCCAACTCCCCGTCTCTGCTTTTTCGTTTCATTTAACTGAATTTTAATTGAATTGAATTACAGAGTTTTCAGAGGTGGCAAGATGGTTTTCTTGTGTGCATTTTGGTGAGGGTTTTTTGGGTGGTTTTTATCTGGTGTGTCTGGGGAGAGGCTGGTTGGTTGGTTTGTTTTTGTGTTGTTTCCTTCTCTGACCATTGCCTTTTCCCAGGAATTCCTTCCTTTCTTGAAGATGGAACCTTGCCCCTTTTTTTGCCAGCTTTGCTGCGTGCTGTGTCACTTGCTGCTGTTACCTCTCCTTGGCAAGGCCAAGAGTGAGGCTGTCAGCAGGGGCTCAGGGGAGCGTCTTGTCTGTGTCTGTACAGAGAGCTTCAGCTGCTCTCCAGGGAGCAGCAGGGCCACAAGGCACAGCGTCTTGCAGGGGAAGAACCATTGTTACTCCCAGTCAAAAAAACCAGACTTTTGGATTTTCAAGCCAGATTGATTATTGTGGGGGTGTTGTTTGCAAGAACAGGATTTGGAGTTTTTGGCCTTCTCAAGCTCTGACACTCCTGTGAGGAGTGATCTGGACTGACACCCTGAATGCTGCATTCCCAGGAGTAAAACTATTCCCCCTTCGGAGCACCAGTGAGACTTGCAGGTTTAATGGATTTCTCCCTCCACAACCGTGTTCCCACCTCCTTCCTCTCCCTCCTCCCTCCCATTACAAGCCCCTCTGGAAAAAGGCAAACAGGAGGTTTTCACCCCACAACAAGCAAAGCAAAACACATCTGCTAATGTGGCTTCTGGGCAGCGAACGGCTCCGTGGTTGAAGCATTGCTTCGGGGGTGACAACGGGCACAGATTCCTGTCCTCTTTTCCCTCGGAATATGTGAGGCACCTGTGAAGCAGAAGCTTTGTGCCGGAGGTGCCACGCTCCCCAGGAGCACTTGCCCACACTCATCCTTCTGTTACACCAAGCACGAACCCGAAGCGTTTTTGGAACGATTTCAGCATGAATCTTTTGCACACTTCCAGAACGGGGAAGCCAAGCTCAACAGTGAGGCTCTGCTTTCCAGGGATCTACAGGCCAGGCTGGACACTGGGGCTTGGAGCAGCCTGGGACACTGGGAGGTGTCCCTGCCCATGGCAGGGGTGGCACTGGATGGGCTTTAAGGTCCCTTCCCACCCAAACCGTGCTGGGCTTCTCTCAGTGCTTTGTGCCCCTGCTGTCTGACTCCCAGCAGCCTCTGTCCCCCCCGGCCTCGTGCCCTGGAATGGGTGCTGACATATTCCTGCCCATTTGATTTTATGCCTGTTTGCCTCGCTCCTGCAGAGCTGCAGGTTCTCATGATGAAGCTATGAAGCCCCAGTGCCCTCCTGGCTCGTGCCTGGCCTGCCTGGAGTCATTACCAGGCCGGGTGGAGGAGAAACACTCCTGCTGGAAAGGCTTCTGGCAGCGGAGAGGAGAAGGGGGACGCCCCACTGGAGAAACAGCCCTCTGGAGAAACGGCATCCCAAGGTTTAACCGTGATTTGTGAGGGGCTTTGGGAGCATGGGACGCTTTTAGATCTTGCAAAAGCCAGGTTTTAGGGCGGAAGAGGGAACGCGGAGCGCGGATTTGGGCAGTGGAAAGGTGATCGGCTCCACTGTTACCTGGGAGAGGAGGATCCACAGGCTGGGCAATGGAAAGTCGTTGGGATTCAGGATGCCTTTATTCTGGGGCAGCTGTTTAAAACCAGACTTGCTCATGGAACTGCTTGTTTGAGAGAGGGCTGACTCCATCATTAAGTAAGGAGTAAACAGATTTTATGCTCCGGAGCTTGTGTGGCACAACTTAAGCTGCCTGTCCCTGTCTCCCACCAACTGAGCAGCAGCTGCTGCAGTACTGGGGTCTGGAAATCAGTGAGTTCACAGGCTGCAGGCTGCCCTTGGCTTTTTAGGGAGCATATTTTTCATTTCTCGGCTCTGTTCCACACAGAAGGAACAGAGCTGTTCCTGTTTGTGAAGCTGCCTTTTCCCCTGTTTTTACAAAAAAAAAAAAAAATCCCTCTTCACGAGGGATTTAAAGCGTTTGTGTTGGTTCCACTTCTGCAGATACCATCAGTCAATAAAGTGCTGCACTTGAAAGAAGATAAACGCTCGTCTGTGCTTGGAAGCTGTGTTCCATTAGCGGATGGTTTATCTGCCGCTGCGAGAGCTCGGCAGCAAGATAAAGGACAAAGCACGGAAAACACCCTTCCTCAGCGGGAGCTGAGCCCTATGCGGGTGGGAGGCGAGGGGCTCTCGCTGCGGAGCCCTGGCTGGTGGCCAGAGGGCAATTTGAGCTGTTTCCTCCGGCGAGTGCCGGGGGGCTTCTTTGCCAAACCTTCTGACCCTGTGGATTTTGCCCTGCCCGTGGAGCACGGTTTGCCTCCGGACACTCACGGTGCTGGCACAGAGAGACCTCGGCCTCAGCCCTGGCCAAGCTGTCAGGTGGGAGCCACAGGCACCAGGGTGGGCACACCCCCGGTGGATACAAGGATTCCGCTTGTCCGGGGCAGGAGGAGGGGCTCAGCAGTGAGGCCGCAGGGGTCACACCAGCTGTAACCTTCCCCGGGATAGAAAGTGGGGGAAATCTGAGCTGTTTCACGGGAATTTGAGCAAATTGGCTGGGTGTGCAACATTTGAAGAGACAGATTCAGGACAGCATGGGTTGGAGTAGCGTCCTTGCTGTGGCTGGGGGAGAACTCCCAAGAAGGCATCCTCCGGAGAGGGGTAGATCAGGGACTCCTTTTTGCTCCTGGTTGTGATACAGAAGATGGAACATTTGCATTAATGCTCTGCAGCAGCTCTGCAGCTCCCAGCGCTGCTCTGTGAAGCGGGTTCAGAGAATGCCTTTTGGGAGTTAGGTGCATCCATTTTTCCAGGGTTTGGATGACACTGGAAAACGCTGATTTTCCTGGAGAAAGTGAGGAACAGGCCAGCAGCTGTGGGATGGGACCTGGAGCTAGAGGCTGCAGCGAATGTCTCTGCTCTCTCCGTGAAGGTCCGTGCAGTGCCCAGCTAAGGCTGGCTCTGCCCAGGGTGCTTTTTGGTTCCTCCCATTTGGGGAAGGCTGGGAGTGGTGGAATCTGTCTGTTTTGTGAGGAATTTGTACCCAGGGAGAAGCAGCCAGTAAGAAAGGGAGGAGAGAGAGGTTTATGGGGTTGCTCAGGAAAACGGCATGGTGACATCTGAAAAGAATAGAAACCTTTCAGAGCATTATGGATAATTATGGAATTCAAATTGGGAATGTTCTGTGCATTTTTCACGTCCCTGCTAGGAGGAGAATAGCAGTTCAAATGTTTAATGCATGTACACTAATAGAAGGCTGAACTGATCTCCACGGGCCCGTTTGCTCCGTTACTGTCCAGAAGGAAATAAATTAAATTCTATCAAATTCTAAATTCCATTCTGTTCCCTTTGGGTCCAGATGCTGCAGAGGGGGAGGTCAGAAGAAGGAAAGCTGTGTTGGAGAGGGTTGGGGTTGGGGTGACATCGACATAACGCTCCAAAACCAACCCCCCCAAACCCCCCAGCCCTGGTGAGACCAGTGAGCGTGGCTCTCCCTCAGGAGTGTAAAGGGTCCTTAGGCTGAGCTCAAAGGCTAAAGGTTCTTGAGAGGAGCCATTTTATTCACAAGAGGATTTTACATTTGGTTGGAATGACGTGCTTGGTGCCCAGCATGCTCCACGCCTCAGAACCTGAATTATGGGAACATTCTGGAGATAAATGACCGTGCTACTCAGTCTTTAGAGAGGCTGGTGGAACAAAGCTGGTGTTTCTTGCTGGGTGTTGTGACTGAGACTGCCCCAGAAGGGTTTGCAGAGGTGTCTGTGGAGTTCTGACCTCAGAACGGGCATCAACTTGAACAAAGAATCCAGAGGAGATCTTGGACAGCTTGGAGCATTTTAAAACATCAGCCTCTGCGCCAGTCCCTCTGGCCAGACAGAGGATCTTCTCCAAGATAAGCAAATCACCCTTTCATACACACTTGTCTGCCCCATTTTAATCTTTCTTCCCCAGTTATGTAAATAGCACCAGACTAATATTCCCTGTGTGCCACCGGTAAGCCGCTTCGCTCGCTCCGCGTTATCAGACACAAAAGCACTGCAGGGCTGGTTTGTAAATTGAGTTGGATTTCTTTCTTTTTTTTTTTTCACATCTGTGTTATTCCAAGCTCTTATGTAAACACTTGGGGAGCGATTTCTATATATACTCGGTTTGTTATGCAACTCCCCTGCGCAGTGATGCCGAAGGGATTTAATTTTCTTATCGGTGGTTTTCGGAAGAAGTGATCAAGCATTCTTTCTATGGAGGGCTCAGGGATTCACAGAGCGAAAGCCAACAATAAATGGCAGAAAACAAGGGCAACTACAAAATTAAAAGGAGGGAAACACCTCAGACGTTCCCGAGTTACAGAACTATTTACGGAGGCTTTCGCCGAGTGCCCGATTATCGCTTCAGCGCGAGCTGGCTGCGTTCGTTCCTCATGGAAATTATTGAATGGTTCCATCCATGCATCAGTGTTTCAGCCCTGCGTGTGTGTGTGCTATCGATGAAACATCTCTTTCTGCAGCAGATGCTGCTGGGAGGGCACAGCTGGCAGCACGGCACCAGGTCCCAGGGCTGGGAGCAGCCCTGGGAACGTGCTGAGCCGGACACACCGCAGCAGCCCCGCGGCCACAGCCGCTCCCCAGCACTGCCGGCCACTGCTCTCCCACAAACCTCCTGGAAACCGGAAAACCCCCTCACACAAACGCCGGTTTTTAACTGGAACTGATTTAATTTTTCCATGCACTAACGCGTTACGGACTGAGAAGAGAGCGCTGAGGGGGAAACGAAGGCTGAAGCCCTGAGTGCTGGGGCTGCTGTGGCAAAGCTCCTGGAGCCCCAGAGGGCTTTCCTGGCCGTGTTACAGCCGTGCCCATAAAGCCTCTGGAGAAACCCAGTCCTGATTCCTGACAGGCTCCTCCGACACGTGCAGCGAGCCTTCCCTGTGCATCCCGAGCCGCTGCTCGTGTGCAGCTCCTGTGCACCCGAATCGGGACATCTGTCCGTGCCACGTGTCCCAGAACCTGCTGCCACTGAGGGGCACCAGCTGGGCTGCTCCTGGAGCTGGCTCTGGGCTCCCCGTGAGCTTTGGGCTCAGTTCTGGGGCATTACTTTGGACAAGGAGATGACGAGGTGAGGCTTCCACCAGAAGCTGAGCTCCGGCCGCCAGCCGACTCAGTTTAGCATCCTGGGTTGGATTTGCCCAGCTCTGGAAGCCCGAAGTCCAACACATGGTTTGCTTAATCCTTTGGAAGTCCAGCCAACACAGACTGAGTGGGTTTTACAAATAAATGTCCGTAGTTTCACACGTTTCTCTTCTTCACGAGTGAGAGGTTAAGCTGCAGCAAAACCCGGGTGTCTCTTGCTCCCAGAAGGGATGGGAGGAGGACAGAGCTGCATCTCTTGTGCTCTGGAGGGCTCCTGCCCTTTGGGTTCGTGGCTGCTGGGTCTCGTAAGAGCAACGGAGCTGAATGTGAGGGCTCCTGGGCACTAAATCAGGGCCATCATGTGGCCGCTGCTGTATCTGCGCGCAGCTCCGCGTCACCGCCGGGAACGATGCTGGAACGCCGCGTCACCCAATTAGGCCTCTTCCCTCTCTCCGTCAGGAATGTGCCTCACCCAAATGCCGTCCTATAAAGCCGGGGGGTGCTTGTGGGGGGCAGTTTATGGCTGTGCAGAACCCGAGCAGCTCATTTTCGGGGTTACGTAATGTTCCGGAGTCCCGGGACAATCTCTGCAAGCTCACGTGTTCAGGTTGCCACAGGCTGCGGGCAAGAAATGGATTTGCTTGCTCCTTCTCAGGGCTGTTGTGAATTTCACGTAAAGGGGAACTAAAATGATTCATTTTTAACTTCATTGCTGGGTTAACAGTTGGGCTCTACAGTTTTAGATGTCTTTTCCAATATCAGTGGTTCCCTAGCTCTAGTATAATTTTCTGTAGTTGAAGGAGGAATACATTGCCCTTTCAGCACTTAAAAATTCTGCTCCTTCTGCATTTTGCTCTGTTACAGTATTACAATTAATGGCATTGATTTAATTTTGCACTAATTTTCTCATGCGTGTAATGAAATCCAGTTCCCTCGTTAATCCAGCAATCTAAGCAAGCACAGTGTAGGAGCACCACAGGAGAACACCTAAGCCCCCCTCTTGTTTCTCTCCAACGTGCTTTTGACTTTTCTAAGGGTGAAAGGAGAGTGTTTCTGTGCTGACAAGGCCAGGGATTACCTCCCCACACTTATTGCCCAATTCTAGTTGTTGATGTGTTGCCGAAACACATCCAGGTGTTGGTGGTTTCTGTCTGTACAATTCTTGTGTTGGGGAAACCAAGCCCCTGCAAATAGGGTTGGCACGTGGGAGTTTCAGACTGGAGAAACAAACCTCATCTAATTCCCAGAGAATTAATTCTTGGTGGGTTGGTTTTTTTTTTAAAATTCTGGGTGCAAAGTAATTTTTTTATATTAAAAAATTATAATTTTTTAATTCTTTGCAAGAGACAGGCTGATGGTGGAGGTGCTGTGACATGTTTGCCTCTGCAAAGACCCCTCATGCCCACACCCGTTTGTTTGAATGAGAACCAAACGCAGAGACCCCGGGGCTGGGCGAACTGAGGCAGGATTAAGGCTCTGTATCGAGGGTCTTACCCACCTGCAGGTCCCTCCTGCAGCTCTGAAGCTCTAAAATCCACGACCTTCATCAGCTGTGCAGAAGCCAGTTGGATTCCGTGGGGCTCTCCCCCTTGCAGATGTCTGCTGGCCCTGAAATGATTCATGGCTGTGCTGGGTTTGGGGTGGCTGTGCTGGGTTTGGGGTGGCTGTGCTGGAAGCAGTCAAGAGAGGCAGTAGATCACAGGAACTGGCCAAGCTGATGAAGTGTCCCAGCAAAGTGCCCAATCAAGGAGCTCTTGCTCCGTGGTGTCCCCGAGCCTGCTGCACCCTGCTCCTCGGAGAAACGGGGGAGAGGGGGGAAGCGATGGCCACCCAGCATTATCCTCACCCTGCATCCAGAGCACAGCACTGTGCCAGCTAGTGAGGGGAGACCTGTAGCCCAGCCCAACCCGGGACAGTCACAGGAAGCATCTTGTGGAATGTTTCGTCTATTTCATTGCTGCCTGCACTGGGAGCCTGAGCTGCCGTTTTTACGCAAATGTTAAAATCCATAATTTCTTGTACCTCCTGCAAAGATGTTTCTATTCCAGTGTTTTCTCCCTCTCTTTTCTTTGTGCATAACTACTGAAACCTCAGAAGCAGCAGCAGAGAGGAGAGAAGACCAGAACACAGGGAGCAAAAAGGGTGACCTCAGCCCAGCAGGAGCAGATATCACCCGGGGAGGACACTTGGGCAGAGCCCCAGGAATGTGTCTCCCTCTCTGCGCTGAAGCAGCGCCTGGAGCCTGTGGAGAACTGCCTGGGATGTGCCAAAAGGTGAGTTCTGACAATCCTGGTAATTCTGGGCTGGCAGCAGGGCCTGGGCAGGTCCCCTCGCTCTGATGTCACCTGCTGCAGCAGGTGACAGCTCTTGAGTTTGGAGTTCCAGGCAGCACACGGGCTGTCCTTAAGATGCTTAGTGGGGCTTGGGGGTTTTCCCCCTTCTCCTCCTGACTCCAAACTTTGCTTCCAGGGGTCTGGGCAGGGAGCTCAGGACTCCACGCCCTGAGGAAGGGAGCTGAAAAGCACCTGTACACTCAGCACGTGTCAGGCTGTCTTCTCAGGCTCATAAATAATGAATTGTGTGGATCCGAGCCTCTCCCTCAAACCAGAACATCTAAACCTGGGCACTCAAAATGTAATTTGAACTTCAAAATTGAAGAGCATCCGTACTGCCATCTAATTTTAGATGTTAAACCTGCTCCCACCTGCTCTTTATAATCAGCGGAGACGCCTGAGTGTGCCTCTCCTCTGCTGACTCCAGAGCCAGCCTCGGGGTGGGCTGCTCCTGACACCCCCAAAAGCAGGTGCCACGACCTGGGGCAGTAAAGGAGAGCTGTGTATTTCAGGCTCTTTAAAAAGTCTGTCAGCCCCCCGAAGTGGGTGAAGGCTTCCCACTTCCTTTTCCCTCTTTTTTTGCCAGCGATTCCCGTGTATTTTCCCTCATCGCTTCCCCCATTTGGCCTCAGTTCTGCCAGATGACTCATGCCAGAAGCTCATAAAACCTGCAGGAAACAGCCTACTGCTCATCAGAGCAATTTGGGAGCTCCTTCTGGGAATGTCTTTCCGATTGTTAATGTTCCAGCCCCGGGGGTGTTCCAGTACCGCTGCTTTCAAAATCGTTGATAATCCTTGGGTGCCCTGTACTTTTGCTCTTCAGGTGTCTAAATGTGATGTTTGGAAATTAAAAACTGCACCCCTTTCCTTTTGAAAGCGATTCCTGCCCCCCGAGTCCGGCGTCCTTTGGACTGGAACGGTTCAGCCATTCCTCATTAATGGAGGTGTCCATGGAATCGTGGCACGGTTTGGGTCACCCAAAGGCCCCCCAGTTCCAACCCGCTGCGCTTTCGGCGGCCGGGTGTCCTCCTGACGTTCCCCAAAAGGCAGAGCAGCCCTGGGCACTGCAGTACCCGAGTGACACGAAACCCTCAGGAACCAAGGCGGGGGACGCTGCGCAGGCTGCAGAGGCAGCGCTCCCCGCGCTGCTCCCGACGCCTCCCGGCTGCCTGTGGATGCCCCCTGGCCCCTTCCACCGCCTCGCCCTCGGCTGAAACAGCCCTGATTTCACACTGACAAATATGTATGGAGATGGTGCTGGCTACTGGGGGATCAGCGTTTCTCTCATCTGGATAATTAACCTCTCAGCTGGCTGTGCGCGTGGATCTGAGCTCCGCCGAGCTGTAAATCAAACCCCTCTGAGAGGAACGCAGAACTTGTCTTTACAAACAAGCTGTGGGTAGATAAGACTAGCACAATGAGGTAAGAAAGACAATGGGAAGGATTCCATTGATTGATTAATTAAAGAGATATACCTCTTCAAACAGACCAAAGGTCTGCTGACAAGGCGGGGGGAGTTACACATTAGAAGGGAATTTTTAGATATTAGGCATTCCGGGGAGTCTGTACCTCTCGAGTACCTCNTTCACACCCCCATCCTGCTCTGTGATTTACAGAACCAAACGTCAAACACTGCTCACAGAGCTGCTGGGAATTTTGTTCTTTATTCCTTTTTAAAGCCTCCCCGGCGGTCAGAGGTGGGGGGTGATTCCTGGTTTCACACAGGCCCGTCTCCTCTATGTGGCATTAATTTCAATGAATTTGCAAAAGGCGTTGAGTGGATTTCCGGGATCAGGGAGACTTCCAAGCCGCCGCTCCTGCTTTCCCTGGGCTCGTGGGAACGAGCAGCCCCGGCCACACGGGCAGGGCTGCTCATTGCCCGGGCTGCCTGTGGCTCAGCAGCTGGACCGGGCGGGCTCCGGCTCCCGGGGGCTTCATGCTCCGCAGCGAGCACGCTCATCCGTGCCCTCTCCGGGCCAGGGCCGTGCTGGGAAGGAGGAGGTGATCTGGGAAAACGGGGGAAAGGCACCGCGGCTCAGCAGCTGCTGGGGCTTCCCCCGCTGCTCCTGGATGTCTGCTGGGAAAAGAGCGCTCCCATCCAAGCTGGACGCTGTGGGAATGTTAGATAACAGATCGGCGCTGCTTTTCGTGCCATGGCAATAAGAGGCTTGAAAGAATCCTGCTTTCCCCCTTTTCTGTTTGTTTCTCCGCAGCTCCTCCTCGTGCAAAATCTCCAAAGGACCCTTGGAGGGTGGACGGGAGGCCTGGAAGCTGCTCCCCTCGGGGCCATTCCCCAGGCACCGTGGAAAAGGATGGAAGGTGAGGAAGGGGAAGCAGGACCCGAGGCTTCCCCAGGATGCCGGAATGTCCCAAGCTCAGAGCAGCAGGAAGAAGTTTGCAGGCAGCTGCTGCTGGGACAAGGGCTCCTGCTGCACATGCTCCGCTTCAGACGTAAATCCAAGCTTTTCCTTAAATTCCAGAGCATTGCCAAGCACTGAGCAGGGGAGCCCCAGCAGGGCCCGTGCAGTCCCACCAGGGTGCTGCCTGCCCAGAGCCAGGGATGCTCAGGCCTTTCTCTCCTCTTTGTGCTGCCCCTCAGCCCCTCCACACCAGATTCCAGGGTCTGGCACTGAAGGAAAACCAGAAATAAAAACATTTTTGAAAACAATTAAACAAATAATGTCCTAAAATCATTGGTGGCTTCCCTGTACTGGGTTCAGAGACAGCTTCCAGCTCTGGAAATCCCCAGGTAGAGTGGCTGGGAAAGGCTGAGGTGGGACAGGCTGTGCCTGCCAGGGATGGGCACGTTGGCTTTCCCCTCGAAGCTTTGTGCTATAAATTCCCTCATAAAAGGTCATTCATAGGAGGCAGGAGGGTTCACAACCACACTGACTCAGCTTGTTAATGACAAATGATTCCTACTGAAACGCAGACAAAGCTTTGGGAGCCCACAGCGAGCTGCGAAGGGTTTATTTAACCTTTTGGTATTTGCACCATTTCGAAGATGCCTGCAGCTCAGCTCGTGGGAAGCCACATCGTCCCCGCGGCAGCCCTTGGTTTTTCACCTCCAGGCACAAGGCGTGTCTTTTGGGAAAGAAGGGAGCAGGGAATAGTCCCTCCCCTGGTGCCTGCTCCCTGCAGGAGCATCCCTGCCTGGGGACAGAGCTGAGGACCGGGCTGGTGCTGGGGAGCTGAGCCTTGTGTGCATCTCCTTCAGCTGCCCACTCCAGGTGCTCCGGTTTGTTTGGAATACTTGGACACTTCCAGGGATCCAGGGGCAGCCACAGCTTCCCTGGGCACCCTGTGCCAGTTGCCAAGGAAGATTTCGAGTGCAAGGCAAGTAAGAAATACGCCACGTGGGGAAGGGCATTACAGCCCTGCAGCAGAGCAACCCCACCGGTCTGTGGGGCTGGTGCTGGCTCTGGCTGCTTCCAGCTCCCCGTTTTCGGCTGCCCCCCGCACCTCCCACACCGCTGGGCTCTGATGAGAGGTTGTGTGCCCCCGGTGAACACGTCCTTACAGCCACAGCCAGGGCCTCTGGTGGGCTGTGTGTGAGCCCCCGTGGTGCCCACGTGTGCCAGCCCGGCAGTTTTCCTGCTGGAAATGCCCAGCAGTTACCAACACAATGCCAATCCGAACACAAACCTTTTTCAGGGCTTCTCTCAAGTGCTGGCAAACAACAGGGCGGCTGCCAATTACTGCTATTGAAATTCGCCTTCGTGCCGGGGCAATTTGCTGCGGGGCTGAGTTTCCTTTAAAAACTGTTTTTGTTTTCTCGATAGAAAAATTCTCCGAGGAAATCTCCCTGGTAACCAGAGACTATGTTAGGGGTCCTATCAGAATGTTCTGCTGGTCTTCATGGACTCTCGGAAGAGAAGATAATCTTACCAGTAAAACATCCTGATCAGGATCAGTCAGGATCTTGCAAATGTTTCGGTCCAGGTGCTGAACTGAGGGGCTGCCTTGCTCCCAAAAGCAGGATTTTTAGGGTGGAACAGCATGAAGAAATGGTGCTACTCCGACAGGCCACTGGTGAAAAGGATGGGAGGGGTTTAACTGGATGTGTAAACACCAACGGATTAAAAGAGGAATAACCTAAACACGGTCTGACTTACAGAGGGTGTGGCTCATGCTGGATCCCCGCTCGGAGCAGCGGCTGCCCCTCTCCATCCCACGCCAGCGGCTGCGTGGCGGCAGCTTTTGGTCTCGCCTTCATTTGTGGCACGGCCCTAAAATCCATCCCCCTGAGCTTCCCCATAAACCAGGGCAGCTGTTCGTCCCTCTGAAAGTGTGCTGTCACTCAACAGCGTGCTGAAAGGAAGAGTTTCCAGGGTGGGTAGCAGTGCAGGGAACTCTGGCTGCTTTGGGGAGTGCAGCTGGAATGGGAATGGGAAAGTGGAGCCAGTGCCCCAGGGCAGGTTCGGCATCACCACCTCCTCTCAGGTCTTTGGGCTGGGAGGCTCCCTGAGCTCCTTTCTTCTACTCCTTCCTTTAGAACTGTCCTCCTGCTTATCCAGACAGCTTGTTGGGCCTTTTTAATATCATCCCTGCTGGGAAAATAGGTCTGGTGGCAGCAGTGCCCAAAGGGGCTGTAAGGGAGCTGGAGAGGGGGGATTTGCACAAGGGCCTGGAGTGCCAGGACACAGGGAATGGCTCCTCACTGCCAGAGGGCAGGGTTAGATGGGATACTGGGGAGAAATTCTTCCCTGTGGGGGTGGCAAGGGCCTGGCACAGGGTGCCCAGAGAAGCTGTGGCTGCCCCTGGATCCCTGGCAGTGCCCAAGGCCAGGCTGGATGGGGCTTGGAGCAGCCTGGGACAGTGGAAGGGGTGGAGCTGGATGAGCTCTGAGTTCTCTTTCAGACAAAACCAGTGTGGGACTCTGTGATTGCTGCCAGAGCTCCTTCCCCTGACAGTGGCTCAGCGGCTGGGAGTGTTACTTGGGAACGTTTGGCTGTCTCAGCTGGAAGTTACACAGTAATGCTTCTTTGCACTTGCAGAACCACTTCCCGTGCCGGTGACAGAGGACTTTCTGCTTTCTGCTGTGCTTTCCTAGGAAAAAGAACGCCAAACACACGAGTTCTGTGGCAACCGCTGGCTCCCAGGCACCCTGCAAGGACCACTGCCCCCTTCCTCGCACCAGCCGGGCATCCTGCTTGCCTGCACCCTCTGGAGGCAAACCCCAGGCAGGCAGCAGCACAGCTCCTTCCTCAGCAGCCTCGACAGCCACCCTGTGCTCCCCTGCCGGCCGGCACCACCCCTGGAGCAGGGAGCTCTCCATCCTCTGCCCAGGCAAGAGCTGGCAGCACGCCCTCCACCAGTCTGGCACGATGCCCTTCCCGAGGGACCGGGAAAGGCAGAGGCTCCAGAGCCACATGAAGCAGTGCCTGATGCGGCAGGGGAGCCCGGGCAGGTTTTCCCCTGCCACAATAGGGAGAGTCTGCGGAGCGAAAGCAGCTCCGCTTGGGCAGCGGTGCAAGGAGGGGTGCTCTGCGAGCAGCTCTGCCCTGAACTCTTCCCGAGGGATTTACAGAGCGTTCTGGCAAACCTGGGGGAATTTCGGGGTAGGAGGGAGTTGCGTGTTTAGGTGTGAATGGTTGGTCTTTGCTCGCCCTGAAACAGCCCTAAGGAGGAGCTGAGAGCCCAGGTGGGGGAGCAGAGCTCCCCAAAGGTGTTGGTGGGCTGGCAGCTCAGCCCCAGATGCTGCCACCGTCCATCTCTTCGTGCTTTTAGCCCCTGCTTTCTTCGGAATCCCGGAATCGTCCAGGCTGGCAGGCAGGGACTGAGCTCAGTGACTGAGCCCTCCGCACTGTGCGCTGCTCCGGTGCTGCTGGGACCGGGGTCTGTCATGCCTGGGGGGCGTCCAGCCGGGAGCACAGAAATGGCCCAAGCCCCTAGAGCCCGAACTGCAGGGGACACACACCGCTCACACGCACAAGGAGCTGATTTGGGGCTCTGCCACAGAGCAGAGCAGCTCCAGCCTCTGTGTTTAAAGAAGGGATGAAATGAGAGCACCTGCCTCCCACGCCCTTTCAGTAAAACTAACGATTAGAATGGTTCGAGGATGCTGTGACAGCAAGGCTTAACTCTTCAGGTGCTGCTTTATTTTTTGGTTCTGGTTGGGGTTTTGGTTTTCTTTTTCCCCCTCCTGCTTTGCTCTTTTATTGAACAGTTGTCTGAAATCAGTGCTGTCAGGGGAGCCTTTCTGGTTGGTCAGACCAGCTTGAAAAGCAGCTTTGGGCTTCAGCATCTTTCCAGGCAGCCTGGCATAGCTCTGGCTGGGGAGCAGGAGACCTCAGATAGTGCCAGAAACGCTCCCTGTGTCCGAGCAAGGAGTGCTGGGTGGGGATTTACCAGGGAACAGCTACCAGGGAAAATTTCCCTTCATTTCTCTGCCTTGTGCTGCTATCTGGGAAGACCCAGGGAATCACCTCTGGTTTTTCCCTTGAGGCAGTTTGCTCTGAGGCTGAATCTGATCCAGGCCCTCTCTGCTCAGGCCTTGTGCCAATCCTGGTGCCTAGTGCCAATCCCAGCCCCTTGTGCCAATCCTGGATCCTCATGCCCCGGCTTCTTGGTGTCAAAATGCACAGAAAAAACAAGTCAAAGCAACTTGCTGATATGCCTGGTTTCAGCAGGGGTGGCTCTGCTCAGGACCCTGTCACAGATCCATGGAATTCTTTTTTTCAGGACCCTGTCCCAGATTCATGGAATTCTTCCTGCTCAGGACCCTGTCCC
>VZRR01009415.1:2617-14792 GCA_013398015.1 Oreocharis arfaki
TTTTTTTTTTTTTTTACCATTCAGAAGTTGTTTTCTGGTTTGCTTTTTTTTTCACCAAGGCCCCTTGCTGCTGAAGTCAATAGTGAACATATGGCTGGGAACAGGCAGCCAAAAATAGAGGAATAAAGGGATATGTCTTGGATGGAGAGTGCAGATTTCCCAGGCATTTAGGCAAAGAGAGCCTCACTCAGTAAAATACGTATTTTAGTGCAGATCATCATCCACCACTGAGTGGAGAAACCACGAGAGCCGAATTACGTTTTTGAGGACTGAATTGTTGGTTTCGTGCGGGTTTGCGATTTTTTTTGAATTAAAAAAGCAGAATTGTTTTGCTGTGAGAATTTTTGGGGGGGCTGAGTGAGGTGGGGGGTGGGGGACACCACGTGGCTGTTTTGATGTTCCTGATGGAAAGGAGAGGTTTGATAAGGGACGATTGGGTTATCAAAACCAGGAGAGAGTTGCTGGGCTGGGTGTTTTTTTTGGGAAAGGAGACTTCTGAGGGATCCGCTCTGCAGAAATCGTGTGTTTGAGACGATGAAAAATGCTTCATTTCCTGTGCTGAGCCCGAGGGGAGCGCTGACCCTCCCAGAAACCGGGAGTCGTGCGCTCGGGAAAAGCGAAGGTGAAACTTCAGAGCAGATTGATGGAGGAATTCTCCCGGGTTTTTCCCGAACGGATGGAGGCTGGCTCGGAGCACCTGCACCGCCGGGCAGATGGGGCTGCTCGGGGCACTGAGCGCAATCTGGTGAGATCTGTCTGGGGCTCGGCGGCCAAACCCGCGCTCCAAGGTCAGCCTGATCCTGCCCCGGGCCTTTTCCAAGCCTTCCGTGTCTCTCCTGGTTTTTGGGTTGTGTTCCAGCAGTGCCGGGGCTGGGGCGGGTCGGGATCTCCTGGTTTTGGAGACAGCAACTCCCCAGCAGCGTTGGCCACTGTGGATCCTGATATTCCAGGGGAAAACAGACCGTGGAAGGGCTGGGACGGGAGGCAGGAGCTTCCCTCCTCGCCGTTTCCTGCTCCATGCAGAGAGATCGGGTTTAATGTGGAAAACGTTCCTGCTGGAGCTGAAGCTGGTGAGGATTCACCTGGAAAAGCTCCCTTGGACCTGTGGATTTGAGAGTTTTGAGGCTGCTGGGGGAGGGAGGAGATGGAGAAGCTTCCTGCAGCTCCAAGGCCCTTTATGCAGCAAGGAATCCGCTTTTCCTACCTGGCACCCGAAATATGGGAAATCCCGGAACGATCTGAGGTGGTTTAGATGTTGGTGACCCTCAGAGAACTGAGCCTCTCGTGGCAGAAGCGTTGGGGTTTTGTCATTTTTTTCCTTGGCCTGGTGGGTTCCATAATGGGAAATTTGGCAGCTTGGACGTGCCAGGAGCTGGAAGGGTTTTGTTGTGTAGCCGTGGAGGGTCAGGAAAGCTGCAGCGGTTCCCTGGAATATTGTCCTTCTTCCCTTGGTCACGGAATGTTTTACAGGAGCTGGAAATTTTGGGATCATCTGCTTTAGGAATTTCTCCCCTTGGCCACGTCCCTGGAAGGTTTTGCTGTGAGTGCAGACCTTAAGAGGAAGCAATCTGGGATTGTTTAGGTTGGAAAAACCCTTGGAGATCAAATCCAAGCATTCCCAGCACTGCCAGGATCCGTGTCCCCCCCGAATCCACATGGATTTCAATCCCTCCAGGGATGGGGACTCCACCACGGATCCGTGTCCCCCCAAATCCACACAGATTTCAACCCCTCCAGAAATGGGGACTCCACCATGGATCCATATCCCCCCAAATCCACACGGATTTCAATCCCTCCAGGGCTGGGGACTCCACCATGGATCCATATCCCCCCAAATCCACATGGATTTCAGTCCCTCCAGAGATGGGGACTTGACCACTGCCCAGGGCTGGAAAACCCTTTCCATGAAGGAATTATTCCCAATATCCAACCTGAACCTCCCCGGGTGTAGCTTGAGGCTTTTCCCTCTTGTTTTATTGCGCTTCTTGAGGGAATATCGGAAGAAACATTGGAACGTGTTGCTCTTTGAGGACAGAAATAAAGATAAACGCGGTACAAAATCTACTTCCCACCTTCGTATAAACCCGTCAGATAAATTCTCGGCGTTGTGTTCCGGGAACAGCAAATCTGAGCTCACATCCTTCAGGGATATCCTGGAGCTGAGTGGCTTTAAAATGCCCATTTCCAGCCTACCAGGTGCCGAGCGCAGCTCCAGGCCGTGGGTGTTGCCAGGCCGCTCCAAAGGCACGGCAAAGGCACCCTGGAATCTGCATTTCTCGGTCACTGGGCCATTGTCTGCGCCCCGTGAATGCAGATCCTATCGTTAGGGGTTTTAATTAGCCCGGCATTGACGAGGAAGAGGGGGGGAAATGCAAATCGGGGAGGGAAAATGGAGCCGCGTTTTTTTTCGGAGGCTGTTAATGCATATAATTAAAGCGCTAAGTGATTGTTCCTTCCCCGTGGAGTTGGAAGTGTCACTCAAGGCAGGAGCTTTCAAGTGCCACCAGCATTCATGGCTATAAATAATCCGGCTGATGGAGATAAGGGATGGAGTATGGAGAGTTCAGATAATGCTCATCTTATTCAGAATGTGAATTTAATCGTCTCTTTCATGCGGGGAGTGGAGTGAAGGAACCGATTCAAGGATCAGGTTGAGGGGCACAGTCCACCTCTGATGGCGATGGCCGTTCTGGTCATTCAAAAATAGATTTTGGTGACCTTTACTCCGAACAAATCCCGACATTTTAGTAAATTGCTTCCAAAAATTGCTGCTTTTATCCCATAACCGGTATCTCCTGCAGCAGTTGGACACCTGGAGAGCGAGGAGATTAAAGGTGGCAAGTGAGTCTTGGGGCTGTGACATGTTCGAGTGGAATCCCGTGAAATGGTATTATTTTTCTCCTTCTGGAGAGTTGCAGCTTTTGGGGTGTTTTTGAAGCAGGTTTCTCATTCATTCCGTGCTGAGCGTGGTCAGGAAAATCCGATTAAAGCCTCCAGGTGGAATCTTTGAATATTGGCTGGGTTGTGCTGGTGCTGAACTTGGGGATGGGACCGTGGGGATCCCAAATCCTCGGACCTTTCCCGTGGGTCGCTCCGGGGTTTGCTGATTTAAAAGGTTTTTGCAAGAGCACAGGAAGGGGAGATACTGAAATTCAGGGCGTCGTCTCCTGATCCCATCTCCTGTTACCTCCTCGGAATGAGATGATCTTTCCCAAGCCAAACCATTCCACGATTCTGGGATTATGTTCTGATCTGACACAGGTTGACTTTTGGTTTCCTGTAATCCCAATTCCCTTGGACATCGATTGTGATGTCACCGAAAGCTTTTGATGGAGGTTGAAAAAAGGATTCCGTGCTTGTTATTTACTGGGAAAAAATCCTCAGGTTTTCTCTAATATCCCATAAATTGAGCGATGTTACAGGAAATGTTATTTTAAGGTAGGAAAAAAGTCCATACAAACCTCCGGGTTTGAGTTTCAGCTGATCTGAACTGACCTTTTTTTCACTTTAATTATGATTGAATTGCTGCAACAATCTCTCACATCCTGCCCATTGGCCACGCCCCCAGATTTAAACTTTCCTTCAGCATCCATCTGAATTATCTAACACTTCAAGGAGGGCTGGCTTAGCGGCTCTGGCGTTGGTCGTGCTTCCATTTGGAATGTTCTATGCCGTCCAGGGATTCAGAAATTCGGGATCTGCTCTCCCGGGGTCATCTTTAACCTCTCCCTCCGGAGCAGACGTGGATTAGCCCTGACTCAGCCTGGAGCTGATGGAAAACCTCCAGAGCTGCTATGGATGGTGGCCTCTGGAACAGATATTTTAGGGATTCAATTTGTCTTGGCAGCAAACGGCTCGGAAGGGTTTTATCAGCCCAAGACACCTTTTGAGGTGTCTAATTAAAAAAAAAAAACCCATAAGAAAAGGCTACAATTCCTCCTAAAGCTCGGCGTGTGTTGGCATTTTCTGCTTCTTTTGTTTCACAAGAGACTTAATCAAAGGCTGTTTGTGAATGGGGAAAGGTTACGCCTTCAAATTTTGGGATTTACAGGGACTGTTGGAAAAAGGGGCTGGGGAAGAAAGGCGCCACCGTTATCTCGCTTGAAATTAATTACTTGGGCTATCAGCTCGGGAGAAGTTGGAGGAAGAGCCTGAGGAATTAGCAGGGAGCTCTGTGGGTTTTGGAAGGCCGGCGGGAAGCGGAGTTGTCAGCTGGGTGAGGATTCACCTGGAAAAGCTCCCTTGGACCTGTGGATTTGAGAGTTTTGAGGCTGCTGGGGGAGGGAGGAGATGGAGAAGCTTCCTGCAGCTCCAAGGCCCTTTATGCAGCAAGGAATCCGCTTTTCCTACCTGGCACCCGAAATATGGGAAATATTGACGTCAGAGGTGCAGAGAGGGGTGAAGGGACGGAATTTGGGGTGGGGTCAGCGCCCTCCCCTCGTGACCTTGCCTTTGCTGGCTGCGTTTAACCTCGGCCTCAGGGCCGCCTTTGCCTTTCATCCACAGTGGGAAAAAAAACCGGGAATGTTGGTGAATCACTGCCGCTTCTGCCCTCGGGATCGTGGGGAATGTTAATCCGGAGCCTCTTGTCCTGGCTGGAGTGGTTTGTTCACCACATCCTCACCCGAGTGCCTCCCCTGCCTCGGTGCCGGGACACTCACCCCGCACACATCTCCTCGTTCCTTCTCCGCGTTTTCCATTAGCCGCACACAAAAGGTGGAATTCGGCCCGTTTTGGGTTGGCTGAGGACGGCAGGATCGTTTTCCTGCTCTGCCTCGCTCTGGCGGGAGTGTGGGGAGTTGAGTTTTCCTCTCTTTGTGCATCCGGAGCATCAGGTGCTCCCTCAGAAGAAATTGGCTGGTCCGTAAATCCGACGGAACCCTGGGAGCTGCCCCCGGATCCCTGGAAGTGCCCAAGGCCGGGTTGGACGGGGCTTGGAGCAGCCTGGGATGGTGGGAGGTGTCAGGGCTGGAGTGGGATGAGCTTTGAGATCCCTTCCCGCCCAAACCAGTCTGATTCCACATCTTTATCCTTGCTCCAGACCTTGTTTTATGTCCCAGACTGACTCCAGGCTGTGTGTGAGTGGCTCTGGAGGCTGAGCTCCCTGGAAAACAGGTTCCATTTCCCACCTGTGTTTCCCTGGAGCTGCACAGGAGCGTGGGTGCTCCAGGCTGGATCCAGCCCTGGTTTAGGCAGGGAATCAGCCATAAAAAACCTGGATTGTTGTGATCCCTCATCTTCTTCCCATCCTGGTGCTGGATCCTGGTGCCTTGGAGCTGAGCTGATCCATTTGGGCAGTTTTATCCTGGAGAAAATTGAGGTTGGGAAGCACAGGGAGCCAACAGAGCTGCTGGGAGAGCTGGGAATGTTCAGCTGGAGAAGGGAAGGATCCAGGGAATCCTTGGAGCCTCTTCCCAAGCCTAAAGGGGCTCCAGGAGAGCTGGGATTTGGGAAGAGGGCTGGAGGGCCAGGACCCAGGGAATGGCTTCCCAGTGGGAAAGGGGAGCTTGGGGTGGGATCTTGGGAAGGAATTCCCATCTGGGAGGGTGGGGAGGGGCTGGGCTGGAATTCCCAGAGAAGCTGTGGCTGCCCCTGGATCCCTGGGAGTGTCCAAGGAAAGGTTGGAGCACCTTGGGGATCGTGGGAGGTGTCAGGGTTGGAATGGGATGGGATTGAAGCTCCATGAATCCCATCCAAAGCATTCCATCATTCCATGATTCCATGACAATGTGTGAAGCACCTCAGCAAAGCCCTGGGGCAGCAGCTGGTGGGGCCACAGCAGCCATGAACTCACCTCATCCAACTGGGAATTTTTATTCCCATGGGAATGCCCCACTGGACAGGGATCAGGCCTTGGGTATCAAGTGAACAATCCAGGAATAAATCCTGGGTCTAATCCAGGACCGGATCTGGCATCACTTAAACCAATTTAATCGGGAGCCTCGCCCGGCTCCCAATTTTATTTCCCCCTCGTTGGAATGATTTTATTTTCATTCTCATTCCCGACATTTAATCTGGGAAAAAACCAATCCCGGCCGCTCCGTGTGGGATTCGGGCAGGGAAACCAGAGCCACACTCTGCCCTCCCGATCTGTGGGCTCGCTCGGAGCGGAGGATGGATCTGTTTTCCCTCATTGCTATTCGAACGCCGCGTCCCAGACACGCCGATTAATCTCTGGCTGCGGCTGCCGAGATGGGAGATAAGCACACTCATCCCTACCGTTCTAGTTCCGAGCGGAGCCCGGGACGATAAATGCTGCAATATCCATTGAATTTGGGCTGGAAAACAGAAGGAAAGCACAGATCTGACTCGTTCTGGCGTTCTCTTCTTCAAACCCAGAGCAGGCTCTTCTCGTTTCCGAAAACGCCGGAAACCGATAAATACTCCCAACTCCCGTGATTCTCAGGCCGTGTCTCCAGCTCCAAAACCCATCTGGAAACGAGTTCTGCCGAGGCACCCAGCCCCAGGAAATGTTTGCTTTGCCCTTTTTTATTTTGGACTCTTTTTCTTCCCTGCTTTTGTTTTGTGCAGGAGTTTTTCGAGAACCCCGCGTTCCGCCCCGACGGGATGAAGCTCTACCCCACGCTGGTGATCCGTGGCACCGGGCTCTACGAGCTCTGGAAAACTGGGAGATACAGGAGTTACCCCCCCAGCACCCTGGTGGATCTGGTGGCCAGGATCCTGGCGCTGGTCCCGCCCTGGACACGCGTGTACCGAGTCCAGAGGTAATTTTCCCTCCTGGAATTCGAGCTTTAATTACAGCCCGGTCTGACTCAGCCCTTTATTATCTCCCAGCCTTAATTATTAATTAAGCAAAGATCTTAAAGCTGCTCCCCATCCGTTCAGGTGGGAAAGGCCAAGCAGGATGAGGAGCTGGGGAGGTGGGAAACACCCGGAAATTTCCAGCACCCAGGGCTGGGATGATCCTGAGGGATAATGGGATGGATCTCGTGATGGATGGTGGGAAGGATGACCATGATGGATGATTAATTGGATGGATCCCATTATGAATAATGGGATGGATCCCATGATGGATAATTAATTGGATGGATCCCATGATGGATAATGGGAAGGATCCGTGATGGATGATTGGGATGGATCCCATGATGGATAATTAATTGGTTGGATCCCATGATGGATAATGGGATGGATCCCATGATGGATAATGGGAAGGATCCCATGATGGATAATTAATTGGATGGATCCCATGATGGATAATGAGAAGGATCCCATGATGACTAATGGGATGGATCTCATGATGGATAATTAATTGGATGGATCCCATGATGGATAATGGGATGGATCCATGATGGATAATTGGATGGATCTCATGATGGATAATGGGATGGATCCATGATGGATGATTGGATGGATCTCATGATGGATAATTAATGGGGTGGATCCCATGATGGATAATTGATTGGATGGATGCCATGATGGATAATGGGATGGATCCATGATGGATAATTGATTGGGATGGATGCCATGATGGATAATGGGATGGATCTCATGATGGATAATTGATTGGATGGATGCTGTGTTGGATAATGGGATGGATCCCACAATGGATAATTAATTTCCTCTTGGCTATGGGGGAAGTTCCCTGGATTTGTTGCAGGAGCTCTGTGGTTTTTTGGATTCCTTCCTTTCCCCACAGGCATTGTGGGGTTTTCATGGATGTGTCGGTGATTCCATGATTTCCAGTGGAAGGAAGAAAACTGGGATTCGGGGATAAAAGCAGACTTCCTAAATCAGTTTAAAAACTCATCTTGCTCAAAATTATGTTGATTTAGAAGGACACGAAAAGGAAAAGGGAATTCCCAACCCTGCGGGGCTGGGAAGCAGCACTGGAAAAGAGGATGAACCAGCAGGAAGCGGGAATGAGAGATGGGATGAGAGGGGATTCAGGGAAATTTGACACCTGGAATGAGAGATGGGATGAGAGGGGATTCAGGGAAATTTGACACCTGGAATGAGAGATGGGAATCCAGGGAAGTTTGACATCAAACTCAGAGGGATTTTGCTTTTTCACTGTGTGAAAAAGTCTTGAATGTCTTGGTCTGGAATATGAATGCACCCATGAAAAGCATTTTTTTCAGGATAACTCCTTTTAGAGCTGAAAGCGTCGATGCTACAGCCTGGCAAATCCTGGAGTAATCCCTGTTTTCAGGAAAATAACTTGGAATTACGAGCAGAGCGGCATCAGTCTCCTTCTGGAAGGACAGATGTGGGCATTAATGGAAATCTGGGAGGGAAGGGGAATCCCAGGATCACGGAATCACGGAATCATGGCATGGTTTGGGTTGGAAAGGACCCTAAAGCTCATTTAATTCCACCCCCTGAACCTTTTAAGGAATAACTTTTCAAGGAACGGGAACGTTGATTGGAAAAAAGGAAAATTGATAAGAAAAGAATAAAATGAGGAGGAGCCTTGCATGGAATTGGGTGGGAAATCTGGGAATTTTTGGTCAGGACTGAGATTTCCAGAGTAGCTTCCCGCTGTCCTCACAGTGTCCCATTTTGTCATGGCACCATCAGGATCTAAATCCCAACATGTTTGTTCTTCAGGATGTCAGGAATTCCCAGCCCAGCAGGTCTTTTCCTAAGGAATTCCTAAGGCCTGGAAAAGGCTTTGCTGGGGCTGATTTGCCTCCATCCGGTTGTGACATTCCCGTTTTTCCTGCTGCCTGGAACTTTTCCGTGGAAATTTCACATTTTTACCCCTCCAGTGCAAAGTCCTGAAGTTCTTACTCAGCTCTAAATCACCACTGTGGGAGTTGGGAACAGAATAGTGGGCAAAGCCAAGATTCCCAAATCATGGAATCGTGGATATCCCAATATCCCATCCTGAATCATCCACAGGCTGATCCCAGCACGGATTCGAGGAGTGGCTTTGAACTGAGAGCGGGATTAAAGTAAAAATTAGGATTCAATATTGGGAAGGAATTCCCGGCTGTGAGGGCGGGGAGAGGCTGGGCTGGAATTCCCAGAGAATCCCTGGATCCCTGGGAGTGTCCAAGGAAAGGTTGGAGCACCCTGGGATCATGGGAGGTGTCGGGGTTGGAGTGGGATGGGATTGAAGCTCCATGAATCCCACCCAAACCATTCCATGATCCCAAGCTCTGAGAGCCACTCTTTGGGATCCTTGCTCCCTGGGACCGGATTTTGAGGAAAATCCAGGAATTCCCTATGTTTGTGTCCATCCCAAGCCCAAAATAATCAGGATAATGAGCGGGGTGAGCGTGGGAGAGGCGCCACTGATAAAACCCCATAAAGAACCTTCCGGCTCCAGGAAATCCGGAGAAATGGTGTGGAAAAGGTGGAATCACCGTCCCTGGAATTGTTCAGAATCCTGTGGATGTGGCCCTTGAGGAAATGATTTCATGCCCGTGGTGGTGGCTGGTTGATCCTAAAGATCTTTTCCGGCCTTGATAATCCCGGGATTCTGTGAAATTTGGGATTTTTTTTTAAATCAGCTGCTGCTGCCGAGTGGTTGGAGGAGAAGGCGTCTCCCGGGGTGATCCTTAATCCTGCATTTATCCCGAATTTTTGGGATCCTCCTCACCCCCCCACAGGAGCGTGGAAAAGGGAGGAGCGTCACGCACCTGCAGGGTTTTGTTTTCCCTTGGATCTCGGTGTTTTCGTGTGGATTTTCCTGGCGCTCTGGTGACGGGGAGGTGGAGGGGCGAGGAAATAAAACCTTTTCTCTCAGAGCTGAGAGCCAGATCCAGACTTTCCCTGGGAGCTTCCATCAGCTGCTCCCACCGGAGATCCAAGGAATGCAGATGTTGGGAAAACAGGAGATTGAACAAACCCCTGCCGGAGCTGCTGGCATTCATTTTGATAAGGTCGGGATTTAATCCCCTTTATTCTGAATTTATTTAGCATTTTTAACAACTCCTGAATCACCAGGACGGCGTTGTCCGGTGGCTGGAGTTGGTGTGGGTGCTCCTGACAATCCGAAGCGGCCGTGGAAAACCCATTCCTGGCTTTTTTCTTTCCTTCAGAACCTCCTTTTCCCCATTCCTGTTTGAATTCCCTTCGCTCCCCAGCAGGCGGATGAGAGGCTCGGGGTTGTAATCCACCTTTTATTTGTGGGATTTCGGTCACTTTTCCCTGGATTTAGCTAAAAACCTGGGACTGGAGCGTCTCAGGGCTTTTTTATCCGTGCTCCTGGAGGGAAAATCCACACAGCCTGGCTGTTTGGAGCTGTTCCATGATTGTTATTCCCTGGATTATCCCCGTGGATCCGAGCGTCCTCCAGGCACCATGGGAAGCGCTCGTTTCCCTCTCTAATTGCAGCTCTTTGGAGGGAGTTTTGTTGCCTCTGCAGGGTCTTATTTATCCAGAGAAATCCCTGGATAAAGGCCCTGCTGAAGGAATTGTGTTTTCCTTGGAGTTCTGGGCAAGAGGCGAGGAATTATCCACAGATCCTGTGGATTTATAGGGGAAAAAAAAGAGCAGGGAGAGGACAGAGGGAATGGCTCCCTCACAGAGGGCAGGGATGGATGGGATATTGGGAAGGAATTCCTGGCTGGGAGGGTGTGGGGACGCCCTGGCACGGATTCCCCATCCCTGGAATTGTCCAAGGAAAGGTTGGATAGGGCTTGGAGCAGCCTGGGATGGTGGGAGGCGTCGGGGTTGGAATGGGATGGGATTTAAGGTCCTTTCAAAGAAAAATCCTTTATTTTCCCCTTCCCAGTGTCCCAGCAAGGCTGGAGCAGCACAAGGATCAGGTTTAGGACTCTTTAATTCCTTTCTCCTTCATCCAGCTCCTGCCAATCCCAGGAATTGTTAATGGTGGGAAGGAAAATCCACCCGGAGCTGGGTGGATCCATGAATTCATCCCCCAGAGGTCATCAGGCATGGGATGGAGTGGGATGGAAAATCAACATAGACTAGTTAATTAATTAATTAATTAATTACAGCCCCAATTCCCAGAGCATCCCAAGCTCTGGATGGGATTTTGGGATATTCAGGTCTTTGTGCCAGCTGAGGAAAAGGAGGAGAACTCATCCAGGAATGTTCGGGACCAAGCCGAGTGTCTTTCCTGTCTCTCATTTCCCTGAGATCTGAGGGATTTTGGATGAAAAGGTGAAGTTTTATCAGGTTGGAGTGGGATGAGCCAACATTCCAAGCTTGATCCCGATGCCGAAATCCCCCTTTCCCTAAAAAGAGGGATCCTGATTTCCTCCTCTCTGTGGGACAAACTGGAAGCTTGGAGAGGCCAAATTTGCTTCCAGATCTCCTTTTAGCTCCTCCCTCGGAGGTCTTCAGATTCCTGCCATCCTCGGGCTGGGATTCACATTCCCGTGGGAGTGGCCTGCGATTCCCAGCAGGACTTGGCTGCGCTGAACTTTCCCGCTTTCGAGTGAAATATCCAAATCCCGTCGTGGAAAAGTCGTAATTCTGGTGGATTTTCCCCAAATCAGGACTGATTCCCGATTTCTGGGCTCCAGCAGCAGATGCCATGGAGAACATCCGGATGATCCCTTTTTTTTTTCCCCTCCCGGATTCCCAAGTGAAGAACTGAGAGCAAAATTAAAACCTGTTTTTTAGGATTCTTAAAAGATTTAAATTCAGGGGGTTTTACCCCCAAAAATCTGTGGCTTCTTCCTTTCATTTTTCTCCTTTTCCCTTCATTTTTTCCCTGCTTTTGGTTATGTTTCACTCCTTATCCAACCAAAGCCTTGAAACCAAAGGAATTCCGTGAGTTTGGGGATTCAGCCATTTGGGATTTCGCCTTAGGTGACCCCAATGAGGCTTTTTGGTGAAATCCCTGCTAATTCAGCTGTTTTAAGGTTTGGAATTTCCTCTCCTGTGCAGAGATATCCCGATGCCTCTGGTCAGCTCCGGAGTGGAGCACGGGAATTTGAGGGAGCTTGCCCTGGCCAGGATGAAGGATCTTGGGACACAGGTAAAAAAAGTGGTTGTTATTATAATTATTATTGCTGGGTTATTATTTAAAAATTAGTAACAACTCAAAATAGCTAATAAAATATTTTATTAATTATTTATATTCTGCATATTGACAATAAAATATAATAAAATATTTAATCGTTATTAAAAATAACTAAATAATTCAGAAAAATCCCCCCCCAAATCAGGAGAAACGAAGCCACAACAAGAACAGAAATTGCTGCTGAACGAAATCTTCAAAAGGCTTCCAAAAAAA
>VZRR01009415.1:15524-26164 GCA_013398015.1 Oreocharis arfaki
AATTCCTGTCTGGGAGGGTGGGGAGGGACTGGGCTGGAATTCCCAGAGAAGCTGTGGCTGCCCCTGGATCCCTGGGAGTGTCCAAGGAAAGGTTGGATCACCCTGGGATCATGGGAGGTGTCAGGGTTGGAATGGGATGGGATTGAAGCTCCGTGGATGTTGGATCAGCATCAGCTTCGCTTTGGGATATTTGGGATTTCTGGAATGGCTGAGATCCCAAACCTTTCTGTTCAAGGATTCAGATTTTCCCAACGTTCCACTTTCCCAATTCCAAAGTCATTTTTCTCTGGCCCCGCAGGTTGGGAATTTTTCCTCAGGAGCCGCTCAGGGATTGATTTTTCCCAACTTTCCACACAGCATTCCAACCTCTCTCCGAGGCGGATCAGGGGTGGCCCAATGAGCAATTTTACCCCTGAAGGCTTCCCACTGGGAATTCATCCCTGCAGCTCTTCCATGGAATTTGAAACTCTGGAATTTTCCGTGCTCAGAGCTTCACCTCCTTCCCGCTCTTCCTTCCCTTTTCCCAGTGCCGCGACGTGAGGACGAGGGAGGTCGGAATCCAGGAAATCCACCACAAAGTGAGGCCGTATCAGGTAAGAAATTCCCTTTTTTTTAAAATTCCTTGGAGTTTTTTCTGGGGAAATTCATGGATCAGTGTTCGACAAACCAACCACAGGCAGTGGATTTGGGGTGTTGGCACTGCCAGAAAATATCCGCCTTCCCTTTTTTTCCCCTGTTAAAATCCGGATTTGGGAAATCCTGTGGCGCCCTGTGTCCACTGGGAATAAGAATGGTGAGTTTTGAGCCTTTTTGGGATGAATTTCCACCTTTTTTTAGGCAAGCAAAATATGTTTAAGTATATATTTGTACGGGAATATATTCATTTAGCACACAGGTGGTGGTTTCCATTCCCAAAATCCTAAAATATTCCACGAAAAACCGGCTGGGCTCGTGGGAGAGAAAGGAAAATGTTCACTGCTGGGCTTGAAGCATCCAGTTTAGGAAATTCCCAGAATCCTGGAATGCTGTGGGTTGGAAAGGATCACCCTGGAAATATCCATACCCTGGGAATATCCATACCCTGGGAATATCCATACCCTGGGAATATCCATGTCCTGGGAATATCCATACCCTGGCAATATCCTCTTCCTGTTCCTTTGCTGACGTTCAGGAAGGACTGAAACGATTCTGGATTTCGCCCTTTTCCTTCCCAGCGGGAATTGTTCGGGCGTTTGGGAAAAAGCGGGGTCGGAGAGCCGCTTCCAAACCTCTCTCCTGATCCCACTTCCCAAACTGAGCCACAAATCCCAGGTCGGGAAGTGGCAGCACCCGGAAGTCCCTGAAGTTCCTCTCCTTCTTGTTTTGGGATTTCCACTGATTCCTCAGTCTTCGAGGAGTTCCGGAGTTCAGTGGAGTGAATATTCCCGGAATTCAGCAGCTGGAAGGTTTTTCCCTCGGCCAGTCAGAGATTCCAGGGAATTTTATCCTCCTTTTCTCCTGCCGTTATGAGAGGCCGGATGAGTGAAATACTCCCCTATTTGTACAGAAACGCACAAGAATCCCCCAAAAATTGTCCCGTTTTTCCCAGATTCCTGCAGGAACTGAGGCTGCCCACCCTCCCGGGCCGGTCACCTCCCGGAATCTCATCCCGAGTTTCTGTTGGAGGCAGCTCTAATCTGATTTAAATTGTAAATTTGGGGAGGGGAGCTGTCAGCAAATCGCTCATCCCGGGCTTTTCCAAGCGGAAAATTCCCTTTGTTCGGCTCCCGCGGGTGAGTGGCAGCGGGATGGAGACGGAGCAGCAGAAATCCCGGGAATATGGGAGCGTTTTCCATGGGCTGGAGGCCGATGGCAACGAGATCCCCCTGATAAAGGGTCGGGGATCGTGGCCCAGCTCAGCCCAATTAACCACGGGCGCTAATTAACGACTCCACGCGGTTCCCGTCTGGGCTGGGGTTTTGTACCAAAAATCTGATTTTTTGAAGATAATCTGAGGCCGTTTCTGAGGCTGGGAATTTATGGAGCTGCCTTTTCTAAGGTGCCTCTTCCATCAGGAATTGGAGGGAGGCGTTTGGGAGGCTCAGAAATGGAATTGTTGCTGCAAGGAGACGTCGGAGCGACGGAATCAGAGGGGTGACAGCTCTGATCCCACAGCAGGGGGGAAGTGGGAAGCTGTTCCTGAAAAACCAGAGGGATTTTATTGGGATAATGAGGAATAAAGCACATTTGGGAGCTGGGAGGAGCTGGTGCAGGTTAAAGGTTTCATCTGCAGCGGGGTTTTCCAGGGATTTGCCCAAAAAAGTGCCAAACACTGGGTAATCCCTGATCTGCCTCGGAGAGAGGTTGGAATGCTATGTGGAAAGTTGGGAAAAATCAATCCCTGAGCAGCTCCTGAGGAAAAATTCCCAACCTGCAGGGCCTGGAGGGCAAGGCAACATCCAGGGAAAAACGACTTTGGCATTGGGAAGGTGGAACATTCAATGGGATTGCACAGGGAGAAGGGGAACCGCTCTGGCCTGGGAGGGTTTGGGGACAGGGGATTGTCCCTGAAGTGTCCGAGTTCAGCTTGGATGGGGTTTGGAGCAACCTGGGATAGTGGGAAGTGTCAGGGTTGGAATGGGATGAGCTTTAGGATGTCTTCCCACCCAACCCAGTCTGGGATTCCATGATGATCCCGTGAGTGGCACTGGGGACTGGAATGAGACCAGGAGGGGATTTCTGACGGGTGACAGTGGCAGCTCTGATCCCACAGCAGTGGGAAAGCAGGAAGTGGGAAGCTATTCCTGAAAAACAGAGGGATTTTATTGGGATAACGAGGAATAAAGCACATTTTGGAGCTGGGAGGAGCTGGTGCAGGTTAAAGGTTTCGTCTGCAGCGGGGTTTTCCAGGGATTTGCCCAAAAAAGTGCCAAATGCTGGGTAGTCCCTGATCCGCCTCAGAGAGAGGTTGGAATGCTGAGTGGAAAGTTGGGAAAAATCAATCCCTGAGCGGCTCCTGAGGAAAAATTCCCAACCTGCAGGGCCTGGAGGGCAAGGCAACATCCAGGGAAAAATGACTTTGGCATTGGGAAGGTGGAACATTCAATGGGATTGCACAGGGAGAAGGGGAACCGCTCTGGCCTGGGAGGGTCTGGGGACAGGGGATTGTCCCTGAAGTGTCCGAGTTCAGCTTGGATGGGGTTTGGAGCAACCTGGGATAGTGGGAAGTGTCCCTGCTGGAATGGGATGAGCTTTAGGATCTCTGTCCTAGAGGTCCTTTAGGTCCTCTGACCTCATGATCCATTTCCCCTCTTGGATTCCAAGAGTGGATTGGATTCCAGGTGGAGTTAATCAGGAGGGATTACGTGGCCAATTCCAGATTCCTGTCTGGAATTAAAGAGGCTTTAGGGAAGCTCTTCCCATTTGCTCTGAGTGATATTTATGGGTCCATGGAACCGGTTTCGATCTCCTCCGCACGTTTTCCTCTTTTCCCTCCTTTTCCTCATGATCCATTCCCCTCTCGGATTCCAGGTGGAGTTAATCCAGGGGGAAGTGTCCAGTGGAATGTTGGAGCAACCTGGGACGGCAGAAGGTGTCCCTGGAATGGGATTTAAGGTCCCTTGCCAGCCAAACCATTCCAGGATTCTGTGCCAGAGGGGAACCACGGGGGATCCCAGCGGTGGGATTCCCATCTGGAATTGACTTGGCTTTAGGGAAGCTCTTCCTTGTTTGCTCTGCATGATATTTATGGATCCATGGAATTGGTTTTGATCTCCTCCACACATTTTCCTTTTTCCCTACTTTTCCTTCTCGTCATCTGTTCCCCTCTTGGATTCCAGGTGGAGTTAATCCAGAGGGATTACGTGGCCAATTCCAGATTCCCATCTGGGATTAACTTGACTTTAGGGAAGCTCTTGCTCTGAGGAACATTTATGGATCCATGGAACCGGCTTCGATCTCCTCCGCACATTTTCCTTTTTCCCTCCTTTTCCTCATGATCCATTCCCCTCTCGGATTCCAGGTGGAGTTAATCCAGGGGGAAGTGTCCCCTGAAATGTTGGAGCAACCTGGGACGGCAGAAGGTGTCCCTGGAATGGGATTTAAGGTCCCTTGCCAGCCAAACCATTCCAGGATTCTGTGCCAGAGGGGAACCACGGGGGATCCAAGCGGTGGGATTCCCATCTGGAATTGACCTGGCTTTAGGGCAGCTCTCGCTCTGAGGAATATTTATGCATCCATGGAATCGTTTTCCCTTTTTTCCCTCCTTTTCATTCCTCATGATCCGTTCCCCTCTCGGATTCCAGGTGGAGTTAATCCAGGGGGAAGTGTCCACTGAAATGTTGGAGCAACCTGGGACGGCAGAAGGTGTCCCTGGAATGGGATTTAAGGTCCCTTGCCAGCCAAACCATTCCAGGATTCTGTGCCAGAGGGGAACCACGGGGGATCCCAGCGGTGGGATTCCCATCTGGAATTGACCTGGCTTTAGGGCAGCTCTCGCTCTGAGGAATATTTATGCATCCATGGAATCGTTTTCCCTTTTTTCCCTCCTTTTCATTCCTCATGATCCGTTCCCCTCTCGGATTCCAGGTGGAGTTAATCCGGAGGGATTACGTGGCCAACGGGGGCTGGGAGACCTTCCTGTCCTACGAGGATCCCGAGCAGGACATCCTGGTGGGGCTGCTGCGCCTGCGGAAGTGCTCCCCGGAATCTTTCCGGCCGGAGCTCAAGGGCGGCGTCTCCATCATCAGGGAATTGCACGTCTACGGCAGCGTGGTGCCGGTCAGCAGCCGGGATCCCTCCAAATTCCAGCACCAGGTATTCCAAGCATTCCCGAATTTCCCTCTCTTTTTGCGCCTTCGTTCCCTCTCTCCCCCAAAAAATCGGGATTTTATTTAATGGCTGGTTTCGCTCCGTTGCTCTGAGTTACGGCAGATCCAGGACGGAATTTGAGCTCCTGGCTGGAACTGTGCTGCTTCCAAGATTTTTTTCCAATGGGATCGTGTTCCAGCCGTTCCAGCAGCCCTGAGATCTTTAAAAATCCCTTGTCTGGATGCTCCCGGTGCTGCTTCGTTCCAACAGGAGCTGCTGTGCTAATTTGCCTTTGGATTTCCTTCCTTAATTAATTCCTGCTCAATGGAGGAATTCCGCTTCTGGAATCTGCAGTAATTCCCTCTGGGAAGGGGAGGTTGGATTTGGTGCCGCCCAGGTTTCTTCCAGAGGGACATTTGTGGGATGGGCTCTTCCTGCTGAAACAGAATTCCCAGGGAAGCTGTGACTGCCCCTGCATCCCTGGAAAAGTGTCCAAGGAAAGGTTGGAGCATCCTGGGAATGTGGGAGGTGTCAGGGTTGGAATGGGATGGGATTGAAAGTCCATGAATCCCATCCAAACCATTCCAGGATCCTCTGGAGCTTTCCAACCTTTCCTTGGACACTCCCAGGGATCCAGGGGCAGCCACAGCTTCTCTGGGAATTCCAGCCCAGCCGGGAATTCCTTCCCAAGATCCCACCCCAAGCTCCCCTTTCCCAGTGGGAAGCCATTCCCTGTGGTCCTGTCCCTCCAGCCCTTTCCCAAATTCCAGCTCTCCTGGAGCCCCTTCAGGCTCAGGAAGGGGCTCCAAGGATTCCTGAGATCTCCGATTTTTTCCTAGAATTCCTTGGAGCTGCATCCCACGGGATTTTTCCGCTGGGAACCAGAACCCCAGCCTGGAGCCATCCCAGCAGCTCCAGAGGATCCCAGAATGGTTTGGGTGGGAAGGAATCCCATCCCACAATCCCATTCCAACCCCGACACCTCCCACGATCCCAGGGTGCTCCAGCCTTTCCTTGGACACTCCCAGGGATCCAGGGGCAGCCACAGCTTCTCTGGGAATTCCATTCCAGGGCTTCCCCACCCTCCCAGGGAGGAATTCCTTCCCCATATCCCATCTATCCCGGCCCTCTGGCACATTTCCAGTTTGAAATTCCGGGGGGATTTTCCATCAGGGGATTTAACCCCATCCCTGCCATGGAGAACCAGTCAGACCCTGGAAGTGCCGGTGAATAATTCCATGATGTGGAAAAAATTCCCTGAGGAATTCACTGTCGATCTCAGCCCTTCCCAAGCCTGCAAGATTCCCGATCACAGGATCATTCCCGTGCCAAAAATCCGGATCTTCTGGAACCGACGTTCCCATTCTGACCTTGCTCGTGGCTTCTACTTTGACAGAACTTCCCTTTTTTTTCCCCCATTATTTCTGCCATTCCAGGGATTTGGAATGTTGCTGATGGAGGAGGCGGAAAGAATCGCCAGGGAGGAGCACGGGGCTCGGAAAATTGCCGTCATTTCAGGTATTTTTCCTTTATCCCTGGGGGTTTTTTTTAGGATCTTTTTATCTTAATCTGAAAATAACCCCAGTGCAGCCACTGCTGGGAGCGCTCCCAGGTCAGGGAGGATGCATCCGGAATTATCCTGGAGAAAGGAGCTGGGAGGAGGAGCTGCAGCTTTTCCATGGAATATCTGGGAGCCTTGGGAATGTGGCCATTCCCTGGGGAGCTGTTCCAGTGCCCCACCAACCCTCTGGAATATTAATAATTTAATATAAATTAGATTTTTGGGGGGGGGGAACGATGGGAAGAGAAATTCTCGTTCCCGTAAGAATTTTAGGGGATTTAACGGCAGAGCTGTATTCCAGAGCTTTTTTTTTGGGGAAAAAAATCCATCATTTTCTGCTGCCCCACCCAAAAAAACCCCCAGAAAGCAGAAATCCACAGCTTGGATCCAAGCTGCTGAACGGCTTCCGTGTGTTTCCAGCTCTCAAATCCCGGGATATTCATGGATCATTGGCAAGGGCTGGAGTGGGAGTGGAGAGAACGTGCAGGAGGAGCCGGATGCTCCAGGAGAATTTTCTGGATTCTGGATTTTCTGGGTTGTTTGTTGTTCCCAGGGAAGCTGTGGCTGCCCCTGGAGCCCTGGAAGTGTCCAAGGAAAGCTTGGAACAACGTGGGATACTGGGAGGTGTCGGGGTTGGAATGGGATGGGACTGAAGGTCCCTTCCCACCCAAACCATTCCGGAATTCCATGATTCTGTCTCCCAATGGATTCCCTATTTCTGCTGCTGTTTGGTGTCAGTCTGAACTGGGAATTCCACCCGGATTCCGTTCATATCCCCAGAGTGCAAAGCACAATATCCTGCAGTTCCTCCCAGATCTGCAGGTTTTCCAGCTGTTTCCTTGGAGATGCTGAATTCCAGTCCTCCCGGAGGTTTTATCCGGAATAAAAACGCAGCCAGGAGTTTTTTTCCTCTGTCGG
Source organism: Oreocharis arfaki (assembly GCA_013398015.1). Classification (NCBI taxonomy): domain Eukaryota; kingdom Metazoa; phylum Chordata; class Aves; order Passeriformes; family Paramythiidae; genus Oreocharis; species Oreocharis arfaki. Next base: position 22,792 of record VZRR01009415.1, read on the forward strand.
AGGGCGGAATTTTGGGGTCTGAAATGGATTTTTTGAGTCGGGAGCCTTTTCCAAAGTTACATTTCCAACAGAAGATGATTTTTCCTAAAAGGAAAAATCTGGAATTTTAGGACAGGACAAGCACGGAGGGGTTTGAGTGAAGTTTCAGGCTCATCTCTGTTAAGAATGAGCAGAAATCCTCATTCCGAGGGGTTGGACAAGAGGGTCTTGGAATGTTTCCTCCAACTCCAGGTCCTGCAGCTGGTGGGGTCCTGCTCACCTTTAGGGAATGGATTTGGGAAGCTGGAAATTCCAGAGAAATCCGGGATTTTCTGGCTGGTTGCTCAGCACGGCCTCGGGTTGAAGCCGGTTTGGAAACGCGTTTTCCTCGATCCAGAGGGAGGGAAATCGGGATGGAATTCTGTTTGTGCCTCCGGAACGGGCAACGTGGGGACAAAGCGGGGTGGGAAACGGGAAGGAAAGGGAAATCCTGACATTTCCTGGAATCTCCAGCTGTTCCCATCGGAATCTCCATTGCCAGAGCAGCTTTTCCTTTGGGCTCCGGAGGATTTCGGGCTCAGTTTTTTCCATCCCCTCGGCGCTGAGATTTCGGCATTTTCATCTTCCTGCTGTAAAATCCCTGGATCCAAAGCTGGGAATGGGAATGAAGGGAATAATCCCTGATTTCCTCCTGGTGCAGATCAGTAGGAGCAGAGTGGTCAGGTTGGGGTGACCGGTCCCAACATTTTCCGCCTCAGCATTCCTGCTGGAATTCATGATCCCGAGGAGAAATTTAACAAATTCCATGTTTTTTCTGGGATCTGGGAATGGCTCATTCCAGTGGCTGACTCATCTGGTGCTGCTGGGACATCCTGGTTCCTGTGCTGGAGGAAACTGGGATCCTCTTCCCACCCCTTTTCCCAGCAGGGGAGGAAAGGGAAACTCGGAATTCCAGCTGCATCTACGGCGTTAAATCCACCTGAAACCAGGAATTCTCTGGGAGAGAGGCTGGAAGCTCCTCATAAATCACAGGAAGAGCTCCAGGGCAGCCCGAAGTGGCCTCGTTTCCTCTTGTAAACAGCCCCCAGGCCGCCCTGGAAGGAATAAATCAGCGGAGAAATCGGGATGCGGATTCCCGGATGAGGAGATTCCAAGGATTGATGGGGTCTGGGAAGGCTCCCTGGAGTTTTCCTTCCATCCCCGGGGGGTTATTTTTAGGAATGCCAATCTCCAGGTTATTAATGGGAGAAGAAGTGGATGAGTTCCCGGGATGAGTGGGGATAGGGGAGAGTGAATGAACGGACTCTCTGATGTTTGGCTGCTCCAGGGCTGATGGCCTTTGGGAAAGGAATTAATTAGTGGGATTTGGGAGAAGCACGGGATAAACCCGGAGCAGGGGGTTGGTGCTGTGTGCAAGCCTCTGGCTCAGGATGGAGTTCAGTTTTGGGGGGTTTGATGATGTGGCAGCTCTGAAAAACGGGTTTGGTGTTGGATTAAGCGGGATTTCGGAGCGGGAATGAGCGGGAATATTCGCTGTCCTTAAGCAGGGATGCTCCTGGAAAAGTTGGGATTCTCCAAAGTGTCCTGGCAGGAAGCTTTGGTATAAATATTAATGTTGTGTGTATTTATGTAAAGGTAAATCCTACATAAAATGTAGGAATGGGAGGTAAAAATATGGGGAATCCTTGGGAATTCCTTCCTCCCTCCCTCCCTCCCTCTCCCCCGCTCCCAGTCCCCCATTCCCAACCCAAAAAAGCCCAAATCCACGACTTCTGAACGTAGATGGGGTGGGATTTATTCAGAAATCCCATTAATGAGGAAATGAAGGTGATTTCCCTCCCAGGGATTTGGAATTCTCAGCAGGGAATTGGAATTCCAGGGATTTGGAAGTGGGGTTGGATCGGAGCTGTGAGCATTTTCCAGGGATTTAAAAGGAAATGCTCTTCCCTTTCTTGGGGATCCTAAAAGGGTTTAAATCCTGTTCTCCAAGCTCCGAGTGTGGATTGTTGTGTCCGTATCCCAAATTTCCTGCGTGCTTCCAATCCAGAATTCCTGGTTTAGGGCAGGTTTCTCTCCAGTGGGGTTTGTCCGTCTCCAAAAGTTGTTCCAGAGATTTGTGCTCCTCTCTGGCTTCCCAAATTCTCCCGGAAATTTGGGAACCGTTTGCACCTCCCCGCTCCAGAGCAGGGGCAGGATCAGGGGGGGATCCATGGGACAACCAGCACAGATTTCCCTGGAAAAGCGCATCCAAACCATGATTTTCCAAACTGATATCCTTGTTCTTCATTGATTTCCTTGGGAAAAAAAACCCAGAGTTTTCCAGCAGACTCTTCCCAAAGCATTTTGTTCTCCCGGGAATAAACGAGTCCGGCTGAACTCCGAGGTCTCCTTGCTTTTCCAGGTCTTTAATTTAGGGAGAGAAAGGGGAAAAGATCCCGTGGGATTTCCCAGGATCGCCTGGAATCCATGGAAGGGCACTTCCAAACAAAGGGAAGGCAGAGCTCCCCTGATCCAGGCAATGAGCTGGGAATGATTCCGGGAGCTGGGAATGATTCCGGGAGCTGGGAATGATGCCCGGAGCCATCCCAGCTGCTCCCAGTAAACCCAGTTCCACCACCCCGGCCCAGTGGGAGAGCTGTCTGTGATGGGCCCCGGAGCAGTGACAAATGGGCTCGGAGTGCCTTTGTAGGGAAAACGAGGATTGGGAAGTGCGGGAAGGGTTTGGGATTCAGGGAAGTTAGGGATGGGATGGGATGGGAACTGGTATCAGCCACGGATATCTGGTGTGATGCCAGTGACCCCTCTGGCATGGATAAAGCTTGGATGCTGATATCCCTGGATGCTGATATCCATGGATGCTGATATCCATGGATGCTGATATCCTTCAATGCTGTTATCCCTCAGTGCTGATATCCTGGACTCCGTTATCCCTGGATATTTTGAACCCCTTTAGATCTCAAGGCCTAGATCCGTGAGATATCCGTGTGCCAGCCCATCCTTCCTCCAAAACCCTCCCTCGCATCCAGACCTTTCCCTGACCCACCCAGGATGAATATTCCCAGTAAGGAGCCAGGATTGTGGCCCTTTTCCCAGAATTCCATGCTTTTTTAAAAGGAAGCAGGAGGCGCCTCCTCCCCTCTGAAATCCCAGTCAGAAGCAGGGCTTTGTTTATTTANGAGGGGTTGTGAATATCACCATCCCGGCCCTTCCCTTCCCTTCCCTTCCCTTCCCTTCCCTTCCCTTCTCGCCTTGAATTCTCTCTTCAGGAGCTTCTCTCCTTTTGCTCCAACCTTTTCCTTCCTCTTCCACCATTCCAGTTCCACACCTGGATGTGGCTTGCTTTGGGATGGGATTTTGAGGCTGGAATTGCACCGCTGATGTGTGGGGAAAGGAG
>VZRR01009416.1:0-17490 GCA_013398015.1 Oreocharis arfaki
TTGTTTGTTTGTTTGTTTTTAGCGAACTACTGTGTTGATAGATCAATCAGCTCTTTCATTTAAATTATTCACTCCAGTAGGTGAAAGTATGAATTCAGAATCTTTTCAGTTCACTGAGAAATTCTACAGTTCTGTTTACAGGGATGATATACAGAAAAACCTGAAGACTGCCACACTAAACTATTCCTGTATCACCAGTCACCTCAGTGAACCATATATATCTCCAGAAGAGACGTAGTCAGCCAGAACTCTCTGTCATGAAATAATGCATACAAAATCTAAACACTGGAAGAAAACGAAGTACAATATTTGACTCATGCCATAGCAAAATGATCAGGCTTACAGCACATTTTGTTTACTTCTTTTGTCTAGGTTCTTTTTTCTACAACACTGGCATATTTAGAATTAAAAAAAAACAGACCAAAAAACCTTGCACACACAACAAATAAAATAAAATTTTAAAATATTCTTATCAGAAAATCTAACTGGCCTGTTTCGCTATGAAAGATTTCAGTATAATTCTGAGGCCAAACAATTCAACTTCTGTCTCTCCTACGCATAAAAATAAAATTCAAAAGCACCTAGGCTAAGATCAAAATGTTTGTGTAAATAAGGATTAATACAATTAAGTAAAACCAAACAAATCCTGAAACACACAGATAAGAAAATGTGATCAAGAATAACAGAGATTAAAGGGGCTCTTAACTGATGTTGGAGACGGGAAAAATTTAGCACAGCTAGAAGTCTCTCCTTGTCACTGTAGAATACAATTTAGTTATACTCTATCTCAGTATTTGAAATGTGCTGCAGTTTTGGCTTTGTATCGACTTAATCTTGAAAGAAGTGGTGAGACTTGGGGCTACACCAATTCTACCTCTTCATTTGAAATTGTATTTTAGCTTTCTCTCCAGACCTATTGAAGTCAATGAGAGTTTCCTATTGATGCTCCTAACTGCTACAGCACGTACTAAAATTTCAAGTTACTCCTAACATCCCTCCTTGAAGTTAATTGAAAATGGTCAATTGTGAAAGACTTTATGTAATTTTACAGCTCATCTATTCTATACAAAACCCTTAAATATTTCAAAGATGTAAGTCAGTTTCTTGTAAGTGTAGATTATAAGTGCTTAATAACGAGAGAAAAAAGTTCTAAAGATAATTCATGAGGTCTTGAAGACACTAGTGCTCTCTCCATCATTACAACTGGTGTTCATTCTACCAAATTCCAGGGTATTATTAATGTGCAAGAAACACTCCCATGCAAAGGAAAAGTGTGGAGCTTATGAGCAGCATTACTTAAGATTTGTCTAAATGGAAATGTTCCAGATAGCTGTATTAGTGAAAAACTCCTCTTTCTCTGACTGCTGTGGCATATTATTGGGGCTGCTTGGTATGAATCAGACCAGCTGCAGTTATGATAGTTCTACTGCTCCATGGAAACCAGCTGAAAAGAAACTGGATATTACAGTTGACACAAAACTGAGTATAATCCAGCATTCTCTCATCACAAATAAAGCAACTGGCACATTAAATTACATTATGAGGACTGTGACTCCCCAGAACATTTATCTCACTCTACCCCGTGACAATGGACCCAAACCTGGAATACTGTGACCAGTTTTGGGCCCCACAGTTGAAAAAGGTCATGACCTTCAAGAAAGGTTGAGGGAAACGTGCCTATTTCATCTGGAGAAGCCAAGGTCAAAGGGCACTCTAAGATAAAACTAGAGCACCTGAAGGAACGTTACAAAGATGACTGACCCTAACTCTTCCTAGAGGTGGCAGACAACAATGTCAAAGGGGAAACAGCTAAAATTACCTGCCTGAGAGGTTCAGATTAGATATTTGGAAGCTATTACAGCTGTATAACAGGTCACCTAGGCAGGCAGCATAGTCTCCATCACTGGCAATGTCTAAGACTTCATTAGACCAAACCACGGCTGATGTGATCTCTTGGTGATAATATTGCTGAGAGCACGAGTTTGGATGGCTTCCATAGGTGCTTCTAACCACCATTTCTATAACAAACTGCTATATGTTATCCAGTAAACCATAAAAGTTAAACCAGATGCCCAGTCATTGGATTTGGAGGTTTCTTTGGCAAAGGGTTGATCCCTCTTGTAAATAAAATTGAATGCTAATAAGAAAAATCACAATTTTGATATTTTCTTTCTTACTCATTCTTTGTACTTTAAAAAATCCTATCAATTAGAGAGTTATAAGTCCCTGGTAGCTCTTCCTAGCCACTATTCAGCCTATCACAGAGAAACTAACCTGAAACTTCAATTTAATATGTATGCAGAAATATTGTTTAAAATAATGTTTTTTCCCCACACACATAGAGCAGCTGTCTCATCCATGCTACTGAGTACAACATCCAAAAAAGAAGAGAAACAATATTTCTCTTTGAAGCTCAGTTCCTTGAGAAAAAAGTGCTAGTGGCCAAACTTCAAAGAGAAACTGCCCTTCCTACCTGGATGTAGCACTTCAGAGAGAGCTAATTTACCTCTGTGGTGAAAGGCAGGCCTTTCAGCAGTCGAGCTGACTGAGAGAAGATGTAACTGGTGGACTCCAGAATTAGATGACAATTTTCTTTGAAGCTTGGCTGCTCATCTCATTACCATTTCAGACATGTTGAAATGATTGACTTTCCATTTTGATTTCGTGTAGAAAGATAAATGGAAGCTCCCAACTTAGCTCTTAAAGTTGTACCTGGACTTTAAAAGGCTTTAATATTCTTAAATGACAACCATGAAATTTTCTGACATACGTGGTAGAGACACCCAATTTTTTTCATTTTTACAACACCTCCCTCTATTGCCATCCACAAGGGACCACATAGTATCTATCTAACAAAAGACAATGGAAGCTATTTGTAAAAAGTGGATGTCTTATTATGACAATGATTCTATAGAAATGATTAAAAAAACCCACAATGCTTCTTTGAAATATGCTATGATTAAAATTTGTCCCATATAACTACTTTGTTTAAAGTAGCTGGCATCTTGCATTTCATTATATCTGTATGGTGACATCTACACAACTAGGAAAAAGGTCAGACACACTAGAAATCTGCTGCATAACAATTTCCTAAGTGGAATATTTTTTCCTGGATACATTATACATTTTTACAATTGACTTTCACAGAATTTAAAGGGCACAGCTCCTATGGTCTGCGAGGGCTTAAAACAACCAGCATATCTCTTCAACCCACGAGGGACCTGACAACCCACAAGTAGAACAGTGGGTCTCTATAAGATCCAGCACAAGTTTCCATCTTTCTGTAACTACCATTTTTACCTAGGGAATTTTGATGAAGCATCTCACACAAACCCTACAAGTTCTGAAAAGCTTAGGATAGCTCTTAAACACTTCAGTAGCTTAAAATATAAGGATAATTACAGCTGCTGGTAAAAACAAAAGAAAACAGCAAGAATTGTGTGTCAGACAGAGAACATCTGCTGTAATATGAAAGAAGAAACAATTTATGAAGAATTGGAAATGCAATGAAAGGAGAAAACAGAGCTAAGATGCAAGTAAAGGAAAAAGACAGTAAGATTCAAAGGGAAAAGGGAAATACAGGAAAGGGAATACAAATGGAAATATTTTATAAAATAATATGCAATGAATGAAAAAATACTATGACAATAAAATAGTGGGTTTCCTATTTTATTCTTTTACTGCTAGAAGGATTTAAATTTTATGTAGAAAGAAGTAATCTTAAAACAAAAAAAAGGCTTTAAAAATATGGTTTAAAAGAATTAATTGGTGCTTGAAAAGACATACAGTAATAGTATTAAGACACTCAAGGTCATTTTTTATTAACCTGTTGATACTTCAGGTGGTAAAAGCACTCAGCCATACAACACACATGAATTGTACATTAATTGACAAATAAAACACACTTTGCTGAGTTTCAGCACTTCACTATTGTTGCAAGTACATGTACCTAGATGCACAACTCACACAATTTTATTAACAATACACCTCTAAGCACTACAGCAAAATTGTTTGAAAACAGAAAAATTATTACCTAAAAACTTTGTTTCCTCTTCTTGAAATTAGAATATTTAGATTTTTTTCATCTATCTCAGCTTCTAAGGAGTCTGGTTATAAAAGATAATAAAATCACTTCTTATCTTATTTGATCTCAAAGCCATGGGCAAGTCTAGCTTTTCAATACTGAACTCAGACAGATCAGCCTCCCATTCTAGGTCACAAAATTTTATGATCTAATCATGTGGTTTACCGTCGTTAGAAAAAAGGTGAAGGTTGAGATATCGCGAATGAACTGTGATTTGTGTTGCTGTTGCATACAGCGTATCACTGCCACGAGAAAGGCATTCCAAATCATCACTATCATATCCTGAAATTAAGAACAAGTGTGTGAAATTAGTAGTTTTCTGCCAATATTTTTAAAAATACTTTTGAAGTTAGACTGTCCCTGTCACTTTCTTCTGTCTCTACCTATAAAAGGTCCCAATGGGAGAGTGTTCTCTCATAGGGTATAATTTCAAATCCTTGAAATCAAATTCAAAGTTTTGCAGTAGTAATGCAAAATTCAGTAACATGGCATGAGGTCCACAGAGTATCAATGACAAGTGTATATATATATATTTTTTTTTTAAACAGGAATAAACAAAGGAGCCAGACTTGTATAAAAAAGTATAGTATTACTGTGTTTCTGAAAAATGCTCACTGATTAATAAAAAGCTGATAAAAATGAAAAATAATGGGGCAAAAACTACTTTTTTCAGGTATTTTTTAATTTACAGAAAAATGCTGACCATTCTATTATCATGTTTAGAGTTGTAATTTCTTACTATCACTTTGGTTTTGATGTCCTTGGCAAGATTTTAAAAAGAATTTCCACAAGCCATTAGAGCCATCCATATTTATGATAGATAATTGTGTGCTTCTTACATATTGCAAAGTGTTCATGTACTATACTACTGTCGTAGATTCTTCCCTCACATGTCAATCAATTTTTAAAAATCTGATAAATTTTATTCCACCTAGACCATTTAGCTGAAATTTGAGCTTCAAAATTATTCAGCCAACAAACTGATTTCAATTTTTATTGATTTGTCAGTCTCTCATAAAAAGCATCAGCTAAACACAAACCAAGTTATTTTACAATTAGTGAATTATTATAATCTTTTCTGATTTTCTTCATAACTGGTACATTTAAAATGCAGATTTTATATACCTTTGGTGCAATCACTTTAAAAAGCTTATAATTGAACAGGACTCATAAACTAATACTGTAGTTGCTATTTGTGACAGTATTTGTCAAAAGATATCTCACAATATCTAAGCTCTTACATTTTCACTTTATAAGCAGAAACTGTAATAAATTTACCAACCGTGACTATGTGAGGTCTGTCACTAAATAAATTTTAGAAGTTCAATAACCAACTGTGTCTTAGAAAACATAATATGACTGCTGGGAATTGAAAGCACCCTACTGACCCTCCTGTGGTTTTGTGTTGACAGGTCTGAAATCGTGAGCATCACTGACATCCAGGCAAGTTACCTCTGCTAGCAAGTGCCTCGATTAAACGAGGTGAGGAAAAGTTCATGACAGACCAAGTTATGCTTACAGAGGTACTGCATTCATAGAAAGGACATATACCTCAGGAAGCCAGTGACCCAAACCTTGAGGATGGAGCCACATGTGCCCCAGGGCCTGATACCACAACCATTGTCTATCATCTCTTCATCAGTGACCTGGGCAATGGATCCAAGTTTGGAGAAGATACAAGGCTGGGAGGAGTGTTTGATACAGCAGAGCATCATGCTGCCATTCACAGGGACCTCAGCAGGCTGAAGGCATGGGCTGACAGGAAGCTCATGAAATTCAGTAATGGAAATTGCATGTGGGGGGTATAATACTCTACATCAGTACACATTGGAGGACAACTCCCTAGAAAGCAGTGTTTTCTAGCAGACCCGGGGGCTCTGGTGGATAACGAGTTGACCATGAACCGGCAATCGTGATTGAAGTGAAGATGAACAGCATCTGAGCAGCACATGGAAGACCTTTGACTGCAGCTCAAGGAAGGTGATCCTCCCTCTCTGCCCAGCCCTGATGAGACAAGTCTAGACTATTGTATCCTGGTTTGAGCTTCCTAGTATAAGACAGATACAGATTTTCTGGAGCAAGTCCAGCAAAGACCATGGAAATGATCAAGGGCCTGGGACATCTAACATAGAAGGAGAAGCCAAGAGAGAGCTAGAACTGTTCAGCCCTGATAAGATCCTCAGGAGGATCTTATCAATGTGTATACCTGATGGGAAGAGTTAAGAATAAAGAGCTAGACTCTTCTCAGTAGTATCCAGTGACAGGGCAAGAGACAGTGGGCATAAAATGATGTGAAAAAATCCCATTCAAACCTTAAAAAGAAAGAAAAAAAACCCAAAAAAACAACCAACCTCGCAAAACAAAACTATGTGCTTTTATACTATGAAGATTACCAAATACTGAAACAGATTACACAGAGAGGTTTTGAAGTCTCCATTCTTGAAGATATTCAAAACTCAACAAGACACAATCCTGATCAACTTGCTTTAACTGACTTTGCTCTGAGAAGAGAGATTGGTCCTGGTATTTCTCCAGAAGTGTCTTCCTACCTCAATCATCCTGTTTGATTCTGTGCATGGTCCTCATTCTACACTGTTTTAGGCTACAACTTTTGGCCTCTGTTAGAGATGACACACCATGTTGGATCAATGTTTAATCTCCCCTGATACAGCTGCTCTGAAAAGAGTCTGTGTCTACAGGTAATTTTTCCCCTTTAATCTATGTAACATTTGGTCAGAGGTGAATATCCAGTGGCCGTTGGCTGCATGCAGCTCAAGAAGCCCAGCTGTGTCCAAGGCGACACCATCAGTCAGGGAAGGTGATGTATGGGCAAAAGGAAACTGGGACATCCATCTGTGAGGGAAATGAGCCATCAATGACTGCTGATATCCAAACTGCTCCTTTCCCTGGCTGTAGGCTAAATACTTGCACTTAGTGCCTAGAACAATCCAATCACATCTCCTGCCTCAGCAGAGTAGAGCAAGCCCTGGGAAACCATAGTTACATCTTTTGTCAGGAGTGCCCACGTATTTCTCTTCAGGCTATCTACATGGTATGAATTGTGTCTTGCGGCTCTAGGTATTACAAAAACTTTGATATGCTTGCTGCTCACAGGGTCAGAAGAAATAACTGATGAGAGACTGACGAAGTTGAAGCAACCCAAACTCCCAAAGGCTTCCTTCTTATCTCTCAGCAGATATTAGAAGATCACAAAGATGGAAGGACTTTTTACTAGAGACGTAAAGAGATAACTGGTAAATTTGACACTCAAGCTTAGGAAAAGTAAACTTATAAACTGAAAAGTTACAACTCTTGGCTATAAATTTTACCTAAGGTAGGAAACTGGCACATCACTGGGGAGAAAAGAACAAGCTTTTTGAAACTTTGGAATATTATAATAATTTAGTACCAGGAATCTACTTTAATTTCCAAACATCGACACTTTCTAGAGAAATAGCCTTTATTGCTCAATTCACTCATCTACAGTTATTGCACTTGAAGATATATGTGTAATATGTGTATTGTATCTATTACCAAATTTACATACTACACAAAAATATGAGTACCATATATACATGTAAATTATGCCTATATGCATATATGTACATGCTTAGATAAAATGTAGCCTGATTAATGCTAGTTCTATCAAGCTTTTTGATTTCCTTCATGCAGTCAGATAATAGTCTTGTGAATTATGTTCATTTTAGAAACAAATAGAATAAATTAACTGCATCTAGTTCCTGGAATAGAACATAGTAAACAAATGATAAGCATCAGTACTAAAGCAAAACCATTTGTATATTCAATTTATCAGAAATTGGCAAAATTTTTATAACTGCTATTCACAGAAGCTGAATATACTGAGTATTGCCACTTGGTGTCCTAACAAAGTATATATTGAAATGGCACCTGTGTCTAAGGTGTTTGCAATTTCACTGAACATGTATACCCAAAGAATTGAAACTGAATCCAATGCTTCCTGGATCTGTATGTTTCTTTTTTCTTGGCTTGCAGTCATATCCTTTTATCCTAGTCAGAAAATAAGGAACTCCAGATGAGGAAATGCTCGAATGAGGGAAGAAGCCCTGGAACATCCATCAAATTGTGCTCGTAATTCAGCTGAAAGAACATCTTGTAAACTGTACTGCACTTCCCACAGCTGAGTGTGGGAGAGGAACCAGGCTGAAGCAAATAACACCCTTCAAAAAAACTTTTATCAATTCTATCCAGAAAAGCTTGCGGGGTACTTTTTCTGATTAATAAACCAGAATACCTCAGACAAAATTCCACTTGTAATAAATATTGCATCTCTTAATTTAAACCTCAAATCCCTTTTAACAGACTATCTTAAATGCTGAAAAATCATATAATTTCCACAGTCAGTTGATTGAACGCGCTACTAGTGCAATTTGTGAGGTTCTTTGATTGGAAGGAAGAAAACTGAACATAAGATTACACTGTCATTGGTTTTGTTAAACAAGTTTTGAGTCGGGTTTTTTCCTACGAACAGAGATTTTAATCTCCTTTAGAAACTAGATATGAAGTATTTTCCCCACACCCTTCCTTGAAAACCTTGAAATACATTTTGTCACAAGTCTGAAATGCCAAAAATGCACAACTCCTAACCATAACAATTAAAAAATAATATTTTTAAAATTTATTTATTATTATTTCTTTGTAATACTCTTTTGTATCCTCTCACTACATCTGCTTCATTCACATAGCTCATGTGAAATATTTGACTCTTTTTAAAAAAAGAAAACAGCTATTCTGTAAAGAAGAAATGATGTAAAATTCTGTGAATCATGATATAAGGATTATCAGCACATTTCTGAATTCTCCTATGTGTCAGTAATATTGTATAACTGACTTGTTTATACAGGAATTAATGCAGCTCTTTTTATCTATATGAAACTTTAATATTTTAACAAAGCGGAAGTCTGTTTCACTCAGCTAAGTAGAGCTCTCTCACCCTTAAAAGACATGAGTCAAAACTGCTAGGTTAAATCTTGATTCAGATTGAAATAAGATTTTAGTTGGGAGTCAGAAACTCTTAATTGTCCTTTGAAAAATTCCACTTTGAGGAGCAGCAGGCCTTCAGCGTTTTTTGAAAGGAGGATTCTAGAGTTCCTCCTTGCCTGCACTTTCACTCTGCTTTAGGCAAAAGAGAAAAGCAGAGATGTCAGAAAAATATAAACTATACACTGGCCGTCTGCTCAAATGCAGTGGAAGATTCAGAAAAATAAGAACATTTTGCTCCAGGCTAACCTATGAATCTTTTTTTTCTGTCAATATACATTTCTTCTTAGTTAAAAGGGATAGGAGACTGAGATGAATCTGAAATATTATGCAGTTCTTGGCTAGAAAAATTTAATACTTCAATATCTCACTTCCCATTCTTTTGTTAAAATTTATTGTCCTTCATTCTGTCTATTCTTTTCAAGGGGACAGGTATTTCACCTGTAAAATAATTAATCTTGTCTCAAGTGAAAATCATATCATGCATGAATATATATATCACTATTTTAAATACTCAAATTATATGGGTTCAAACTTGCATATACATATCTACTGTATTTCTGCAATTGTTGATGTGATCAAACACAGAGCCTCCCTTGGGGCAGAGAGGCCCTGCAGAGAGACCTCGACAAATTAGAGACATGGGCAATCACCAACTGCATGAAGTTTAACAAGGACAAGTTCCATATTCTGCACCTGGGATGGGGCAACCCTGGTTGTGCATATAGGCGGGGAAATGAGAGGCTGGAAAGCAACGCTGCTGAAACGGACTGGGGGATCCAGGTCAACAGAAAGTTGAACATGAGTCAACAGTGCCCTGGCTGCCAGGATGGCCAACCCTGTCCTGGGGGCCATCAGGCACAGCATCACCCGCCAGGCAAGGAGGGAGGATTGTCCTTCTCTGCTCTGGGGCAGCCTCAGTTCCATGTGGAGCTTTGGGTGCCACAGTATAAGAAAGACATTAAGCTATTAGAGAGCATCCAAAGGAGGGCCATGAGGATTGGTGAAGGGTCTGGAGGTGAAGCTGTATGAGGAGCAACTGACGTCACTTGGTCTGTTCAGCCTGGAGAAGAGGCTGAGGGGAGACCTCACTGCAGTCTCCAACTTCCTCATGAGGGGAAGAGGAGGGGCAGGCACTGATCTCTTCACTCATGACAGGACCCGAGGACATGGCCTGAAGCTGAGTCAGGGTAGGTTTAGGTTGGACATCAGGAAAAGGATTTTCACCCAGAGGGTGCTTGGGCACTGGAACAGGCTCTCCAGGGAAGTGGTCATAGTAGAAAATCTGACAGAGTTCGAGAAGCATTTGGGCAGTGCTCTCAGGCACATGGCGTGACTCTTCAGGTGTCCTGTGCAGGGCCAAGAGTTGGGGCTTGATGATCCTTGTGTGTCCCTTCCAAGTTACCATATTCTATGATTCTGTAAGTTGTACCTAGCAGAGGTGTATAAAACCTATAACCCAAGACTGGAAACTGAAAGTCAGCATGAAGCTGCCAGCTGCAGCTCATCACAAATGCTGTCCCAATCCTGCACCACATAAAGACTGAGTACAGTGTTTGTACTGTACTGAGTACAGTCTCCTTCTGGAGAACACTTACAGGTTCTCCATATGAGGCCAAACAAGTAAAAGTCTCAGTTGTGACTATCCTGGCTGATTTTAGTCAGCCCAGTAATCAGCACTCTGAGATCATGAAATTATAATATTGTGTCCTCGAGAAAGGACAAAGCAATAAGTGGGTGAAATCTCAATAGCTAACACACTCTTAATCACTGAGGTCTAACAGAGCAATGTTACCATCCTGAACTGGTTTTGTAATTTTCTGACTAGTTTCCACTTTAAAGGCTATTTACAGTCTGCTGGTGTTTCAGATACCTTCTTTTCCAAATTAGTAAAGGGATTAATTACTAAAGATAAAATTAATTTATCTTTAGTAGCAATAGTAGTACTAACAGTATTCATTCAATGGTTTCATTTTTCAGAATTTTCTTTTTTTTTTTTTCTTGGTGTTTTAACTCTGCTACTGAATTCAACATCATATTAGATTCCTGTTTCCTCTTCATAGTATCACATTTTATAATTTCAATTTGCTATCATAAATTTACAAAACCCTAACAGTTTTCAGATTCTGTATCTTTATAGATGTTTCCCACTCATGCAAAAGCATCTTCTTCTTTTCACTGCCTTTTCCCTCCTTAGCCATTATTGTACTATTTTTTCATACTTACAATCTCTTGCAGTGAAAAGGCACCTTCTTGTTTCCCCTTGCTGGGTTTTCTATCCTCTATGACAAGTATTCTGATATAAATATAGGTCCTCTCCTCACCTTGACACATCTAAATAATTTATTTTGCCCTTGCCACAACATCTGCAAACATTGTGAACCAAGACCTTATGCAAATCTCATTTCTCAGAATTACATCTGGTACTGTTCTCTCTTCTGTGCTCTTGCATACATATAAGTGGTACTTTTTTTTCCTCATTCAGAACCCACAATTCTGCCAATTCTACAAAGACAGTAACAGTCCTAGAGACATTAGCATCTTTTTGGCATTATTACCCTCCACAGAAATGATTCCTAATGGAAAAACTTGATTTTCTAAAACTAAGAGAAAGGCCAGAGGTAAGAGTTGTTTTTCCCACCCTTTCTGAAGTCTAAATTCAGCCAACCACTTAAGTGATTGTTTTAAATGAGCAGCAGATACTTCAACGTCCAAACTGTTTTGCCGACATGAACTATATAAGCAGATTTCTAGGTGTGGGGATACTGGTTTTTCTCGCTCCTCTCTCTATATTTTTTTTTTTTTTTCCTCAGCTAGATGATTTCTCTGAATAGATTCATTGCTGTTACCAGTAGCTATAATGTCTGTGGAGATAAATACACACACATGAACAGGAAAGATAATGCCTTATTTCAGGTAAGATATATCCATCTGCTTTATCTACTGGTATCTCCCGCACCAGGCTGACCTCTAGCAGAATTGGGGTTCTCATGCAGCAGCTTGAAAAAGGGCAAACCATTGAAATGCAAGAAGAGAGATACTACTTGAGTATGAAACATAACATTACAATGTTTCATTTATATTAACTTCACCAAATGCAAGGCATTGGAATTGATTAAAATTCAGAACAATCTGATTTTTTTCTTTTATCCTAGACATACCAAATAGGCCCTTAGTATTTCCTTCAACTACTCTGAAAATTACCTTTATATTGAATAAATAGGCCCCTATGTAACAACAAAAAGCATTATCCATATAAAATAAAATTTAATTCATATAAAGGGTAGATTAACCTCTACAGGAAAACAGATATGTCTGGCTAAACTAATGATATACTCTATGAATTATGTATGAATCTGATAATTCTATGCATTATTTGATAATTTAAGAAGACTGTTGGCTTAACTGCAAAGATTGGGCTAGAACATTCAAAATCCAATTTGGAGAGCTCACTCACAAGTACAGTAAGAGTCACGAAAAGAAACCGAACACATTTGAACCCTTGTTATTCCCGAAAAAAAGAGCACAATCCTCAGGCTTAGAGGGAAGGGGGCTGTAAGTCTGTAACCAGCCGTGGCAACTTTCATTCTTTCCCTACAACACACACAGGACTCTCACATCTCCCCATTTAGCCATGTAACTCTCTAGCAGTCATTTCACTCTGGGTTCTGCCTATTGCACACAAGTATTCAGGTTTCCCTCTGGCACTCAGATAAATATTTTTTTGCCCTCTCTTATTCTTGCTAGAAATTAATTATAGACAGAACAAAAGTCAGATCATGTGTATCAAAATAAGAGTACTTAGTATTGTGTAAGCATAAACTGAGCTAAGATGTGCTAAAGAATAAGATTCTTACAGCAGTAGTATTTTTGACAAAGCCTATATATATTTTCACACTACCACACTATTTTTAATTAAATTCTTTGAAATTCACCCTAATTCACTCTTAATAGGTAGTGTTAGGAAAACAGGAGTGTGAAGTTGAGGAGAAAATATAGGCTTACATTTCAGAACTTCATCAGGGACTCAAAACATCTGTGTTTGGTGAGAGCGGTAATTTGTTTTCAGTACCCCATCTTGTAAGAATTCTTTTTTAGCAATGAAAAACCAATGCATACTCTGGTAGTTTTGATTCCACATACAGCATTCTGGGTATGGATCCATAAAACAGGAAAAAGACAGAGTCTTGGTGGCAAATTTGAAACATGACAGAACACTCCTCTTTGATCTTGGGAAAGATACACACTTCCAGATGGTTTTAACTGTTTCAATGGTCAACTTTGAAAAATTTGAGAGATTTAGTAAAACATCTCTTTAACAGTGTAAAATATCTCCTTAAGTCACCTGTGCAATAATGAGCAGAATTTCACACAAATTCTTTTATTAGCTAGACAAAAATCTAAAAAAAAAAAAAAAGAGAGAAAAAAAAAAGAAATAGGGAAAAGAAAATCTGGCTAAGGGCCAGTGCACCATTAAAGAGCCGGATCTCAGTCCATCAAGAAGATGAAGGTTGAAATACAAGAGACATGTCCATAAAGAAATACATAGCATGGAAAGCTATTATTTAAAGTCAGGGCAGCTCTTGCCAAATAGGAAGTTCTGTCTACTGATGACTCACATTTCCTTCCAGACAGAGCACGTCTGAGGCAGTTGAGGTGGTGAGGACAGAGCTCAAGTCATCGAGACTATAAGCTTTTACCAAACCAGATGGGGCCACCAGCCACATCAATTTCTCTGTTACACAACTTCCCAGACAGTAATTGAGGATCAGCTGGAATCAGCAGTGTTTCATTTGAATCTTGACTTCAGATATCTAAGTATTGAAAGCCATAAAAAGCAAAAGAACAAACAATTCATTCTTTTTCAAAAAGCATCATAGGTTTTTTGTGGTGCTTCAATACCCACCTATAAAACAGCAGTGAACAGGATACAGATATCCTCTGTATCTCAAAGGAATTTTGAATGAATTCATTAGAGAGTGTAAACAGATTGAACTATAATAACCAGGACTGTATGAGTACCAAAGCCTGAGAGAGAGAGTGAGACTAGAGTGAGTATCTCCTGTGCCTGGTTTATGCATGAGGCCACTTGGATACGCCAGATGTTCTAGCTGCAAAGCAAAGCAAAGCAAAGCACTGCCACTAAGGATTTTATGAATTTAAGATTACAGAAAGCTTAGACAGAGGACAGCAGCAGAGAGAGTTTACATGTGACTTCATATGCAGAAAAATGACTCTAACTAATTGGGGAGACTGGCGAAGGAAGAGTAAGGGAATAATGCAGCATCACGCATTACTGATGACATGTATGGGAAATGACTATTGTGCAGTTAAGTTCAACTTCAGAAAAGAGAATGAATTTTATATTTGGTAAAACAAAAAAATAATGATTTTTTTAAAAAAAAAATTACAATTATTCCGAGAATTTAATTTTCTGCTTGACACATCATTTCATGGGTTTGATTTTATAATATCCCTGATTTATGTAAGACTTTAAGTCACATCTGACAAGAAAATAAAATATTGTTAATATTTTACAAACTCTAAGATGATTTTCATGTATATTTCTAAGTACCAGCCAACATTAAGACACTCTATCCTATGTTTCTGGAGAAGGGGAAGCGGGAAGCAATGCTCCAAGCCTAAAGAGTCTCTCTTGGTTTAGCTTCTTTAAATATGTCGTCTTTACATGTTCTATTTTGACTGTTCTAGTCTATGGCAGTCAAGGACAAGTTGCAACTAAAATTATATTCCCCAAATCCAAAACAAAATCTGTTAATCTATTTCGGTTTTCCAATTTCATTTTGATTTTCAGTCATTTTACACAGCCATTTAACCCTCCTTTACCCTTCTCATTAAAATATCTTATAAATTTAGCTAATACTGGCATATTTATAGCTGCAGTGTTAAAATGTGCATAGCATTAAGGAGATTCATAGAGGAAATAATCTTAAACAAATGTTACTACACATAATATTTGATATTCTACTGGACCAGATTTTCTTCTCTTACTGCTTTATTTTACTAACTGACTTGGGTCTGATGCCCTTGCAACTTTCTGTTCCTCATTTAACAATTAATGAATATGCATTCTACCAGGTAAAATTACCAAAATATGAAAAAACACCAACAAAAAACCAGCACATGTCTGTAAGCTAAAGTTAGCTGAATGTATCCTGCAAATAAAGCACATGCTGGTTTCCATAATGGCAGTAATTAGTCATCGGATCCACTGGCCAAGCACTGCAGAGATCTATCCAAACCAGGAAGTTGTAAATCAAGAATGATGCCGGATTGGAAATAATATTTAATCTGAAGAAGTCCTTCATTCCAGTTTGCTTATGAACTCAGACCACACCAGACAATTGAATAGCTCCTTCTGCCCTTCATGTCTAAAAATCTGTTCTGTGTAATCATAAAGGGTTTCTTAGCTACCTCCCCACTGTCCCTGAGCTCGTGCCACTGCCATGCTGTGGTATCAGTATGGTGTGCTGTGGCGTGCTGGGATCAATAGCCATTGGAAGACCCCTCTTATTTTTGAGGTGTTGGAGCACTGGGGACTAGGTTTCCATAAGCTTCTTTTTGAGAATTCCTCGCTCTGCATTGGTGTATTAGCAAGTACCAGGAAGGAAGAAATAGTATTTGTTATCACACCATCTCAAGGTTTTGCCCAGCCTGAGGCTGATTTTCATTTGTGCTGGAAGTCTTCTCTCATTTAATCCTTTTTCGTTAGGGTTTCTACTGAAGGCTCTCTGAAAATCTCAGCTGAGGCAGAAACTGATCTTTCCTATCCTAAAGAGCTACTGTGCTGCACCACTGCCTGTGGAATGCTCCTTCCTAATGGACGACTCAGCTGAATGTAGCATTAATTTTACTACGAAGTTCTTGTGTAGACTGTACGAATATACTTCTTCCTGGCAGACACACAGGTGGGCATAAGCAAATGAAAATACATAAATGTTAGCTTCATGATTATTGGTGAAAGATACTAATGAAACCAGCTGTACTACTCAGGACTGGTATTTGATAAGAGTAAGGAAGTGATGAGAAGAGAATGAACTTAATATATTTGGTATAAATACCTCAGAATAATTATTGAAAAGAGAAGACACCGAGGAGCCATTTCTGGACAATGTGCAGGTTTTTTAAAGCATTTAAATAACTGGAAGAAACCAAAAAAGATGACTGAAAAAATGCAAATAATAGTCACCCCATTCCAGGAAAAAATGCTTGAGATTTTAATAATCACTAAAAGGCAGATATTTTGCTGATTATCACAATCAGTGGAGTGATAAGGATTTCTAAAATCTGCCAGCTATTCTACCAGCATCTCACACTCCATGTTTCTATCGCAGTGATTATGCTGCAAGTTGTTCAAAAAAACACGTCTCTCTTCCTCTAGTTTTTGAAAGGCAGGACAGAGAATGAAATGGATTCTATAGCTTTTTGTCATTTAAGAGAGAACCAGATTCTATAGGTTTTGGTCATTTAAGATGTATGGGAACCTGCTTTCCTCATAGATTTATGATGTTTTTGTAATAGAATTGATTCATACGTTCTCCCACCTCCCACAAAAAACCCTGTTTTAATAAACTAGAATAAATTATTCTGTTTGACACACCTGTAGTTTAATACTGCTATCAAAAAACTCAGCATACTCTACATGTGAAGACAAGCACGAACTGTACATTAAAATGGAGACTGTCACTGGAGAAGACAATGATTAAAATAGTAAGAAAAGAAGATACAGTAACCAGGATGAGTATTACATGATAATAGAATATCTTTGTGGCCTTCCAACACTGTCATTTACAGAATATATTCTAGGCAAAAAAACCCCCCAAAAAACAAAAAACAAACAAAAAAAAAACCCACCAATATATAAATCAGTAAATGTTATTGGGGAGAGGGAGAGGAAATCACTGAAAAATACAGAATTCTAACCAAGCAGCCCTCAGAAACCAAAAGAACTTTTAAAAAGTCAGTGAATTTATGAAAAGAAATTCTAAAATTATCTCTGTCTAAAAATGAAAAAGGTACACTGTTTCTCAGAAGATTTTGTTAAAAAATACTATATCCTAAATCAAACTGGAAAATGTAGATCTAAATTAACAAATTAATGTCCACATATCAGTTTTCCATAGTTAGCTGGGCAAGAATTAGGAAGATAGCAAAATAATCATTCTATATAAATTTGATCCAAAACGAAAAAAAAACCAAAAAGCAAAAATACGTTACTTTGATTATCCTGATACTTACATAGCCCTATTTTTTTAGTCATACCTTAATCTTTAATGAACACTTGGAACTAGTAACTTGCCTTCTGGAAACACTAAACAAGTACTACTCTAAAGGATCTTATGATGATTTTCCCAGAATCCTTGATG